>VWZF01000489.1:183619-283825 GCA_013396755.1 Sclerurus mexicanus | reverse complement strand
AAAAAAAAAAAAGGAACAATTCATTTACTCTTACTGTTTTCAGAGGCCTCCAATATTGAGCACCTTATCTGTCTTTTATTACAGAAGTCTTAAAAACTGATTCACTCTTATTGTAGTTTTTTTCTTTTTTTTTTTTTGTTTTAATTTATATATTGATAATATGTAGTGTAATATACCAGTTTTAGCAGCTCTAAATATTTCTGCTCTAAACTTAAATTTCTTCACAGGTTGATTTAGTTGACTTTAACTCGGACAGTTTTATCTTTTCTTAGAACCCTAAAAATGCCTACAAATTAGTTTTTAGTTTGCTCTGTCCAGACATGAACCAGTTCCAAGACAGAAGCTAGATTTGCATTTGTTACATGGAACCCAGACTAACACACTGTTTGAAGTTTATTAGGTAAGGGTCAAAGCTGCAGTAGCAGTAATTATGTGATTTCTTATCTTCAGTTCACATATGGCCAGCTCAGAGCTTCATCACAGTCCTACTGCCCCTGCCTTCACATTTCATGTTGTCCTGTCTTTACCTACATGACCACTGATGAGCACTAAACAGTTGCTGAACACTAAAGAGTTAAAACAAATTGGAGAAAGGAAGATTGACACAACAGAAGGCATTGGTGAGCTGGATAACAAATAAGCCAAGCATTGGAGGAGCACAGCAACTGTCTGGTGGTACCTCTGCTACTCTCTTTAGTGGTATCATCTTCTGGAACCAGGAGTAGTGATGTGCAATGTGTTACACAGTAATGGATTCTGAGCAGTCTGGTCTGACATGAAGAAGGTAACCTGTGTCAGATTCATTGGCTGTGAATAATATAAAGGCACATCCGATATGAACTGTATAAATCTGTATACTATTAATAACACGTATACTATTATGTGTCTAATATATTACATACAATATTTATACTAATACCTTATACATTCTACAGGCTTCAACCAAGAAAAGGATGGAGTGAGCACTGCAAAACCTCTTAGTGCAACATGCTTTTCTCAGAATGTTTTCCTCAAGTACTTAGAAGCAATATATATACATGTCTATATCTTATATATACACACATTAATATGCATATCAATATGTGATAGGTATGACCTATATACATATATAGGATACACATACACACAAAAAATGAAAAAGAAGGGGTATAGTGCGATGCAAGCAGAGATATTTTTCTGCTTCAGTCCCTTACAAGTTGGGTGTTACCAACTTGACAGGAAGAAAGTCAGTGCACTATCACTTTATGGCAATCCCTGGATGGGCTGCAAGACTGATGAGAACTCTCTCAGATGGTTAGTTCAACATTGTGGAAGCTGGTAGAGGAACACATATGGAGCCCATAAACACTAACAATTATTATGCAGTGGGAAAAGAGGAAAGTTCATTTCCTCTACTATATTTAGTTAGCATTAAGTGAAACTGAATATCTCACAAATATCAAAAGTTTAGGGGAGTTATCAGATTAGACTAAAAGGATATGTTAATGTTCTCTGGAAGGTGGGATTTTGTGAATTTTGTAACACTGTGTCTTCAAATGAAGAGTGAAAGGGTTTCTTGTGAAAACACAGATGTACCAATTCCTATAGCTAGAAAGAGGGCAAAGTTGATTAGATAGAACCTTCTACTTGATAAGCAAAAAAGTGGATATTTTATATCCAGTTAATATTATTTAAGAAATCATCACTATGTGAGTCACTATGAGAGATTGATTTTGGTCTTTTTTTTGGGTTTTGTTTTCATAAATATTTTAGCAAACAATTTTTTCCTCCAGCAGAATGTATGTGAAGTTAACTGAGTATGTAGCTATAATCTCAAAATTTTAAACAAAATCAAATTTGTGCACTTAGAATTTCAGTACAGACAAGGTCTATGCTTTCTATCCAATTTAGTTTCAAATAATGTATTCAAGATTTATATCAGTGCATTTGCACAGTATTGTACACCACTTGACTTACAGTGTTGTTCAATAAGAGAGACTGCTGCTTCACTTTTCCTCTACTGTGAAATAATGCCTTTTTCATATCATTATGAATTATATGAAATCATTCATATTATCAGAATGACAGCAGAAGCAGAAATGCTCAGCCAGAGACCTGTGCTAATGCTGCAAAAAAAAAAATTGATACTGATTTAGAAAATTAATTTATTTTCATTCTTTTTACAGTAATTTTTTGCTTGCTTTCTGATGAAAATTAGCACTCTGTAAAGGTATTTAACAAATCAGTGATGCCAACTAATTTGGAATCCTTCTTCCAATATGAGTTACTTTGCTTTGAAAATGGAATTGAAAAATTAGATAAGTTTAGGGTCAGGCAACAAGTAAGTCATTGAACATTAAAAAAAAAAAATCAAAGCTTTTTATAAGAAGAGGTCTTTTAAAATTATTTGGATTTTTTAATTTAAAAATGTCAAATGCATAAAGACGATAAGCATAGTTCTTACATAAAGATCAGAACAGAGTGTTATAGCTGTAAAAAAAATAACAGATAATTTATCAAGGATAAATCCAAGCTCAACATAAGAAATTTTCCAATAAAATGAAAAATTAAGGAACCGATCACTAAATGCCTCTCCACAGAATATACATAACTGGAAGAATTAGATATAACTTTTAGGAAAGATGAGCACTAAATGTTTTCAGAGGGATGACACTTTATTAGATGGGTCTGCAGTCAGATTTTTGTACAGCAATGCTTGGTCGACATACTGAAGTACAATGAGTAAATGGCAGTACAATACAATTTCAGTGAAAATCTAAATTAATATTAAAAATATTACCTCTGCATATGCCACAATACTTAAAAATAGACATCAGTCCAACTGAAATAAAATGATTTTCAGATTGCTGAAGACATTTTTTTGTTTGAGCAGAACTTTCTAATAAAGGATTTTTTTCTTGATACTAAAATATATTCAAAGTATGCAGATTTTATTTTGGATCAACCTATTGCACAGAATATTCAGATTTTATTTTTATTTAATATTTTAGCACGTGTCAATTTCTTTCCTGCATTGCATGGCTATCAAAATTTTGCTAGATTCTTACAGATCTCAACAGCCCTTAACCTTAACAAGAGTCCACATCCTAAAATGCCAAGTATGCTGATGTTTTTGAGGCAGAGATGGTGTAGTACTGGTAACTGCAAGCAGAGGGAGGAAGTGACCCATGCAACTGACCATCAGGACAAGCAAAAAGCCAGATAGCATTGGTTTCTGTCTGACATCTCACTTTTCATTCATCTCCTCTAGCAGGAACAACTCAATTGCACTCTTCCTTCCTATGGCAGCAACATTTAATTTTGAGTACACTAATGGGAATGTCAGAGATGGATGAGTAATACTGAACAGGTTAGATAGAGACAGTTTTAGTTTGTTGCAAATTGCAACCAGTTCCTTTTCTGGGTAATAAATTGTCTATTAAAGGTGCAATAACCAGTAAAAGAGGTCTCAGATTTTGTTGATGGTCACAATATTTATGTGAAACATTAAGACATAGGTAAGTGTCCAGTTTGCTGCTATTTTATAATTTCAGCATTCACTGAGATTGAACTAAGATTGATCTGATTCTTTGAATAGGCTGAAGAATATTATATGGTTTAAAATATTTTCCTCTATATTATTCCTAAATCCTTTTAATATTCTAAAGTAAGGTTAAGGAGAAAAAAAAAAAAAAGACGATGAGTTTTGTCTCACATTAAATTTTTGCTATATTTTGTCATTTAAGATTTCAGCAGTCTCCAACACTAATGATGAATTTTAATTGGTATTTGGAGGTTACTCTTTTAAAACAAGACATTACCACTTATCATAAAATTAATTTACTCATTTTGCTTTGTGAGCAGTCCTCACAGTTTTCTCTCTGTAAAGAGCTGAAGGTACCCCCATGAGAAAATTATATCCTGTTTCCTGAAGTGTTTGTGAAATGTGAGGCCCATTTCTTGTTTGTTTTGCTGTTCTATGGCAGAATCCTTCAAGGAATTTCAAAGGTCAGACTTTGATGCTTCTTCAGGTGAAAGGAACTATATTTTTATTTTTTTCTTCATCTGGGGTGAACCTGAGTTAATATATTTGGAGCTTCTTTTAGAAGGAAAGAGTTTGGGAAAGAGTTCTGCTGATTAATTATTTTCGTTTGAAAAGGTACTAGGAACTCAGAAAACTAAAATTTTTCAGATAGAGTAAGGTCAAAAGTATGGAATTTGCCTGTACTTTGTACCTATTTATTTTTATATTTTTTAAAACTGTACTAAGACTTCATTATTTGGAAATCAGTTAGCAAATACAACTGTCATGTTTTATAGGTGGTTTCTTAGCAGTAGCAGAGAAAATTGTGAGACCAATTTTTCCCTTATCACTGAATAAACATTTAAAGAAGTCAGAACCATCCGTAAATAGAATCCTGTTCCTTTTTAAATTTCAAAATTCACAATTACAGTGATGATGTAATTGTATCCTAAAACAGTAGCCTTGTTTGACTTGCTACATATACACACACACATGCATAAGGGTGATACGTGTTCACAAGTATTTGCTAAAACCTCCGACAATATCTTGCAGAACACTTATGCTGTCACTGGCTTAATTTAATTTTGTGGTACAAGAACTTATGCTACTATAACCCCTTCCAATATTTTTAATCTGGTGAAAAACAAATAGAAACAAATGGGGGCATCTGCATATTTACAAAAGACCATCTATAACATGGCAGAAGTCCAATCCCATTTTGCAGTGAAAGGTCGAGTTGAGTCATTATGAATCTGTTGCGTAACAGCTCTCACCTTGCTCAGGGAAGGACTTATGATACCTCCATGAGCTGTAGTTTTATGAAATATTTATTAAAATTTATTTTCTCTGTAAGTGGATATCCATTTTTTCATAAAGCAAGAAGAAACTAACTGCATCAAATAGACTCTGTTGCTGTTAAAATTTGTATATTTCAAGGTTTTTATTCTGACTGATATATAAAAAGCCCAATTTCCAATATGAATATAAAGTATTATCACTAGGTGATGAGAAAGCATTATTTAGTTATCTTTTATTCCAAATCTGCTTTTTTTTTTTTTTTTTTTTTGCAAGGATCAAAGGGATTATGCACAAGGGATTCTTTTTTCTCAACTAATTCAGACTGCAAATTATATAAAAGTTAAGAGTTTTATCTGATTCTTCATTCAATACAAACAATTACTAACACAATCCCCATTCTCACCCCAGTATCAAACAGCTACTGAAGAAATGTAAAATGAGTTTTAACATGAAGTGTGGAGTATCTGATAAAGCAACTTATAGCTGTTTGCCTAGGTTATTTCTCATCTTTTATTCATGATCAGCACTATAGACATTGAAGTTACTTCTTATAACTACAGAATGGTAAGTTACTTTACAGCCCACATCTTTCCCTCTTTGCAACTTTTGTCCCCCACATCCTTGCTCAGAGTTTTTAACAGCATGTACCAAGTGTATTGATTATGGGCTTTTACAGTCCTGAGCAGGCATGTAAAGTAACTACACTTCGTGCAGATTGGGAAGAAATTCACTCTGCATACATAAGCCCAGATGGCCAGAGAGGCAAATAGTCTTTCTGAGGAAATATATCTAAAGGTTTTAGTCATTCTAGCTCTTTTCACTCTGCGCAAATGTGACTAATGCAAGTATTTATGAAGCCAGGAGGTAAACAGGATCAGGGAGCTGATCCAGCTGAAAGTACTTTTCTGGGTAACTTTTTGTCTGGATTGATTTCTCTTATCTGATAATCTGTGTGCACTGCTACATGATGCTTGGGCCAATTGGCAATGGGAGGGCAGAAGCAAGTGGCCAGGGTGTATTGGGAGCAGGTGGCAACTGAAGGAACTAGATTAAAACATGCTCATACTGACTGAATCACTATAGTCTTGGCTGTCAGTAAAGTTTTAACATTCATATCTTTTGTTTATGTAGGGTAGTTATCCTACTGCTTATTTCCAGACCTTAATTCAACAACAAAGGAAGACTTTGTTGTTGTTTTTTTGTTGTTGTTGGGTTTTTTTGTTTGTTTTTTTTTTTTGTTTTTTTTTGGGGGGGGGTGTTTGTTTGTTTGTTTGCTTTGTTCTTTATTTATTTAGCTTGCCATTTGATTTCCCCTGAAAGAGCAGTGGAGTCAGAGTGAGTTAAGATGTGGCCATTAGACAAAAGTAAATTTTATTAGGGTGAGTTGCAGGGAGAGTCTGCATCAGAACAAACCCTGAATAACCAAAGAATACTCCTACTTGGCATAAACTAGTCTTAACGCTGTCTATTCAATGCACAGTCCAATGTGATTTACCAGCTCCCTGCCTCTGCTGCAGTGCTTTTCCATGCCTTTTTTTTACCTCACTTTTCTTCTACCACCTATTGGTGGTTTTGTAACCTTTCTTGTGCTGCTTGTTAGGCCCTTAAAGGCATGAGGCAATAAGTCCGTTATTTACTTTTTGCCTTCTACCTTGCTTATGTAAAATTCATGTTTGTTCCCATTGGTGATCAGATGTACTGCAGATGAGTTAGTTAGATAGCAGAATATTTATTGAGGACTAAAGAGAAATGGGAAAGGATTCTCTCTTTCTGGCACCAGTAAACAGAGTGGTCCAATTATTTAGGAAGATATTAATTTTGGTGGAATTTTCTCTTGGATGAATGACACTAAAATGCTTCATTTTTTGTTGACATTATCATTCTCATCTGATTGAACTACAAGTCTGAAAATGTTTGCTCCACATCATCATCACAAGTGTATTTTCTGAATGCATTGCTGTATTTGAAGTAGATACATGATTCTGCTGACATCAATAGATTAGACAAATGTATAAAGAATAGGACTTGATTTGTTTGAAAGTTTTGGTTACAGTGTTGCTGTTAGTTCTGTGCTGGTTTTTATTAAATATATATATTTGTAGTAAAGAACTGTTATCCTCTTCTGTGCATTTTCTGATTTAAGTCTCTTAATTTCAAAGGTTGTGATGGTTTTTGGGAAGAGGCCCCCTTCCTAGTCTAAATAGATATCTTAGTTTCTTTTAAACTGAGACATGTGGTGTGTCCAAAAAAATCAACTCTCCTTATCACTACCAGCTCCTACTACATTATTTTTTCTTTGAAACATTTCTGTATTTGTCATTTTCTAACTCTAAAATATTCCAAATTTAGGTTGTTCTTTATGTCAAGTATTTTGAAAACTTTATTGATTATCAACTATGTATGATAAATATTCTTTTTATTCTCTCTCTCCTATGTGGAACAAAAAGTGAAGGGATCTAAAAGAATGCCTTCGGATATCTAGGTTCTCAAATACCACCAAATACCATTTATCAGAGATGAACAGGACTAGTAATTTCTACTCATATGAATAGAAATTCACATGAATTGATTCATATGAATTATTTAAATATCACCACCTGATGGGGTGAAGTGGTTCATGGCATTTTCGAAATGCAATGTTTCTGAGAGTTTGTTGTGGTTTAGTCCTGGCTGGCAGCTAAGACCCACACAGCCAGTCACTCACTCCCTGGTGTAATGAGGGAACAGAATTGGAAGGGTAAAAGTGAGAAGACCTCTGAAGTGAAAACAGTTTATTAGGTAAAGAAAAATTCTTTCACACAAGCAGAGAAACACAAAGAATTCGTTCACCACTTCCTATGGGCAGGCAGGTGTTCAGCCATTCCCAGGGAAGAAGGACTTCATCACACATAATGGTGACTGGGGAAGGCAAAGCCATCACTCTGAATGCTCCCTCCTTCTTTGTCTTTCCCCAGGACTATATGCTAAGCATGATGTCATATGATACAGAATGTTGCTTTGGTGAACTAGGACAGTTGTCCTGGCTGTGTCCCTTCCCATTTCCTTTTGCACATCCAGCGTCCGTGCTGTTGGGGCAGTATGAAAAGCAAAAATGGCCTTGGCTGTGTGTAAGCACTGCTCAGCAGTAACAAAACCGTCCCTGTGTTATCAGACTGTTTCAACCAAAAATTCAAAACACAGGCCCATACCAGTCACTGTGTAGAAAATTAGCTCTACTCAAGCTGTAATCTAGAAATGGACTCTTATGTCACCAGGTAGAATATAAGGGAAAAAAAAAAAACAACACTTTTTCTTGAAGGCTACATTTTAATTAATGGCTACAAGTAGTCAGGGTGGGAGTCATGTGAAAGCTTTTACAGAGACAGAAAAATTAGGAGCAATTATTTTTAGGCAAGCCAAAATAATTTTATCTTGTCACAGCCTCTAATAATTTTTTTTGATTGATGTTGATGTTAATGGACACCATGTTAATTTTGTTCCCCTTTTCTAAATACTTTTGCTCAGATGTTTTATCTCACTTGGAATAGACAGATTTTGTTTCGAGTCAATGCATCAGGAAGTTCGTTGTCTAAAGAGAGTTTACACTGTGTTTCTCTGAACTTAAATATTTTCCCAGACATCTAATCTATTTTGGATTTAGTACTTGCTGTCCTTACATTTCACACTGCAAAATCAATCATTTTGTTCTTAATGTTCGATCCATGTCTGCGAAGAGACCCTTCTTGTTCCAAGATAAACATAAGATAGCTGTGTCAGAGAAACTTGACTGGATTTGTACAAGACATTAAAGAGTGGGAAATACGTCCAAAAAAATCTTATGAATAATTTCTTCTCCAATACTAGCTGTAAGAACTATGTTCTCTTTACGACTAAATATAGAACCTTATGAGTAGTGTATCTATAAAACTTATACAAGTAAACTATTTGATGTAGACCATCTTCCAATAAGTATGTGGAAAAGTGGAAAAGAATGCAAAAGTGTAATAAAAAATTTCTCCAAGGACTAAAACAGATTGTGTTAAAACATATAATTTTAATTCACTATATTCAAAATCTCTTAACTTTCTATAGGAGCATGATTTCCCTCATGTAGAGGTATTATATTTATTTTAATTCTAACATTGATAATTCTCAGTGTAAAAAAAAATAAAAATAGAATCAGCTTACTAAAAGGTGTTCTCTTAATTACAATACTGAGTGCAAAATATTATTTATCTCATGAATACTTAACATCCTTACTGCTAAAAATACAAGACTTACATTTGCTGTCCAGCTAGCTAATTAAGATTTTTCCAGGCCAGAAACTTACAGAAATTTATGGAGAGTCCATTTACACTGATTGTCTTGGACTTTAGATACAGTCCTAAATTAAAAATAAATAAACAAATAAGTCAGAATTTCTTAGTGTTCTTTATTTATGATCTTTTATTCAATGTTCAACTGATTGAAAAAATCTGATTTCCAATATGGAAGGGTTTACTATGTTATATGAGTGTATAGACACAAGTATTTGAACTAAGCCAGAAATCCAGGGCCTTATAGGGAAATAGAAAACAGTAACTAATGCAGTGCTGTGTGATATCACTTTCTTTTTTCAATTGTATCTAAGAGAATTAGTATTTTCTGCAGGTCTAAGTGGTAAAACGGAATCCTAAATGGGTGACCACAAAACAAATACTTTTATCTAAAGGCAAGAATGGACATATTTTTTAACTTCATATATTTTAAAAGTATCTAAATGTCTCTGGGCTCTTGAGAGCTTGTCTGGTGAGGTTTTATGCGAGACAATTTTATGATTTGTGGGGTGGTGTTAAGCCACAAAGCAAGAGGGTATTTTGTTGAAAGTTAATGAAACTATAGACTGTTGATCTTTGAAGGATCATCTCAAGAGAAATATTCTTTTAAATAAGAGCCACGTAGTTTTGATTACTATCTGTTGGTAATATTTCTGAACTGGTAGTGAAAAACCCTAACAACTACTTTTCAGTAATTAATATTTATTTTTTAACTGGGAAAAATAAAGAGATATACAAATAAGCACTTTGTATTTGAGAATTTAGTGTGCTGGAAAACTATGGCTAAGATTCAGCCTGGGATGAAATTTTTCTGTTCTGAAGGGGAAAGAAAAGGGGCATAATTTGATGACTCATATTATTCTCAAGAAATGAAGAAAAAAATTGGACCAGACCTTTTTATGTTTGGAAAGTGAGAGTTGATTTTTCCCACTGCTGGTAAAGCCAATTTGCAATTAGAACAATTTTTATGTGGCAGCCTTAGAAAAACAGCAAAGCAAAGTGACACTCTCTGACACATCAATATTTCTGAGATACAGGTATTCAAAGGGAGAAGTGAATATTGAAGATGGTTCAATATTCAGCAGAATTTCTCATTTCTGCACTTTATGTTATTCGTCACTAGCTATCTCATTTCTGCTTTGTTTGTCATTGTTTAAAGCAAGGAAGCAGACAAGCAGGCAAACATAAAACAGGTTCTGAAAGACTAACTTTGCCCACTGTTTGTTGGAATTCATAATGATACTCAAAGCAGATATAGGTCTGTTAGGATATGGGGAGCAGTTATAACCTTGTTGGGATCCTAAGTACCAAAAGTCAAACAATCTTTACTGCATATGAGTAGATAAGTAGAAATAATTCACAAACGGCAGGCGACAATATGTGTTCAATTTACATCTCTATTCCATGTCATGGGCAAATTTATTTTCCCCTATAGTGTAACTTCAGATATATTTCCCACTCTTTGTTTATGAAGAACTTAATAATTTAAACTTCTACAATTTTTATATCTTTTAGACTAATATTTAATATAACAATCAGCTTTCTTTAGCAGAGTACTTCAAATCCTTCTAATTGCTTAACTTCTTTTCATTATTTTCATTTTATTATACTTTCCCCTACATAAATTTCAAACAGTTTTTGAACAAGTTCAATATATATTCTTTAACGTAGCATTCATAATGTTTCTTAAAATCTTATGATCACTTATATTTTTGTTATAGGAAAAAAACACAGTAATGCTGTAAAAGTAAACACATTATGATAAGAGAAATAGGGAGTCACTGTTGCAGGAGGGAATAGTTTGCCATGAATAATATATTCATGATTTTTTTTCCATTTTTTGAGGTATTTCTGAAAACTGATAAACTACAGTTTCTCAAATTAATTGAATATTTGAGGCTGTTTGCTGAAAAACCCTGTGATGTGATGTAACTTATTCATAAGCCCATTGTTGTAAATATTTAGTAGCCAAAATTTGAATTTCAAATCTTTTTTTTTTTTTATATCCGATTGCACCTGGTACACTGCCTACTGAAATCAAGAGGAACCATTTCACTGGCATTTGTGGGCTTTGGACTGTGAGAAGGCTGTATGTTTTATCCTGTCTTTTAGATAAAGTGAGATTTCAGGGTTAAGTTTCTGGTACATATGCCTCATTTGTCAACTTATACACTTTTCTACAAAGTTCTGGCATGTTTGCTTTATTAGGGGAAATATTGCTGTCAATACTGTTAATTCCTCTTAATTGCATGCTCTATAGTGCTAGTGAAGTTTGAGGACATAATGAAGTACGTTTGCTTTAAATTAATATGATTAAATATATGTTTCATGTTTTATCTATGTGGGGTTTTTTACTTACCTAGCCATACTTGTAAAGACCAGCATTTCACTTGTGCTATGAGGATACTACTGAGAAAATTATTGGAATCAGTTTGCCATCATTGTGTGAAGCCTGTGCTGCTATTGCACTTCATCACCACCTAGGGATGTTGCTGTATTTAATGAGATAAATTGACAAAAATGTTAATAAACCTCTGCAGAGAAATTCATCCATCAGCTGAATTTGCCTTTCTAAAATGCCCTTTGTGAAAATACCTGAGGGCATACAACATGATTAATATAAAACACAGACACCAATAAAACTTTAATAGGCTTAATCCTACAGAATATTTTTTTAAATGAAGTCTTAAACGTGGACTGCCCTCTGTTTCAAAGTGCATAAATAAATTGGGCCTCAGTGTCAAAGTCTGAAAAGGCAAAGCCTTTTGCACATGTTTATAAGAATATTTGTAACCTGCCTTTTAATGAATGAATGGAATATGGAAAATTAAAATCCCTAGACAACTCTTTGATTTAAGTGGTCAAAAGCTTTTATTAGGAGAAGCATGTCCTAACTGCAATTTAAACAGAGTTGCAGCACTCTTTGAGGCACAACGTGTGTCTGCAGCTGAATTGCACACCAACAAGAATTAGCTTGAGAAACCAAGAACAGAAAATTGCAGCATACAAGTTAAGGCAGGGAAAAATAGACCCCCCCTGAGCAATATGAGCTAATATCTCTGTAGCTGCCCTCAGGAGCCCAGATCTCAAGTGCTCCATTTCAGAGGTGGTAACAAGGCACCTTGATTACATGACTGCTCTGAACTTCTAAATAAATCTCAGAACTGCTCCAGCTTCAAGGTTAGAGAGTTATCTGAAGGACAAAGAAAACTTCCACTGATATAAGAGGTGGCAATATCTGACAATCTTTTCTTTGCTATGTCTTTAGTGATCTTCTGAGGTGGAGGCCAGGTCACTCAGCTGCAACATAAATTAAAAGTGCTTCCTTATTTTGAGCCCAAAACAGCTAAGAAAAGGGCAATTTATTACCTAGCATCTTTCAGAAAGGGATTGTAAGGACGGTGTTATAAGCAAAGTTCAGTTTCACCACCAGTGCTGTGAATGACAGCATTTCCTTCTGAGGTCCCAGAGCAGTACTTAAGAAGAAGGGTGGAACCCAGCTCCTATATGAAGATAGACAGAGATTGCTTTTCCCCGAGCTGCTGCAGCTCAGTTTCATCCAAAAATGCAATCTTACTGTTTTGGAAAATTATTGTATAATTATGGCATTTGATTATGTAAAATATCCACAAGGATGATTGAAATGAATGAAGGATTTTTATAAAGGAAAAAAATAGGGCTATTCTAAATGACAGTAAAAGCTGAAATATGGCTAAGAAATAGACTTTATTTTCGAAAGAAAATTAAGATTGAAAAACATAGCAGTATGTTAAACCTGAAACATGCATGCAGAATCAGATCTAATAAGTGAAATAAATCCAAGGAGTAGAATATTCACAGCCACTGAACTGTCAGGGACTGATGTGATCCACCTGCTCCCCTGTCAATGAATGTGAACACACCATAAACACAGAAGCACCTTATATATGTTCAAATGAAACATGAAAATATTTCTAATTAGCCAATCACTATGCCTAAACCTAAACAGACATAACTAGTGGGGAGGAATGTTTTCACATTACCTGGAGAAGAGAGAGGAAGAAGCTCACAATGATTTTATTTTACTTCATCTGTTTTCTTTCTAAACAAATGGCAAGGTTTATTTCAGTAGATGGCTTTAAATAGAGAGGTTCAGCTTGCTAATTAGAGTCCTAACAGCAGAAGCTCCCTCTTCTGAAAGGATTTCTGCTCTGGTTCTGTGACAGGTGAATGAAGGCCAGGAGCTGATCTAAGTTCTGCCAGCTGGCTAAAGTTATTGTCCCCAAATGGAGAAGATTTTTGGACGGGCAGATGTGGCACAGTCAGAGCTCATTCTGATCCCCCTCCTCATATCCCAAATGCGGTGAACATTTAGCAGCACAAAACATATTTCAAGTTTTGTATTTTTAAATGGATTTTTTTAAAGGAATATTAGGAATATTTATGAAACTATTTGAATGGAAGAAAGCTGACACAGCACAACACATTTCTATATTACTCATTTTCTTCCTATGCTCTTAAATCTTACAGGAGTAAACTTTTAGACTGAAGTCTTATGTAAGTGTCCCTCAGGCTCAGACTCGTTAGTTATTTCTATTTCTAATCTGGCAGAACAACAAATACCTCTGCAGCACTCAGTGATGCCCACATGCCTTCTGTAGCATCTCTGTGCCATTTTCAGCCTCAAGGAAGAACATAAGGTCCTTCACTCTCTCTCCTTTCATTCTCTCTCTTGTCCATTACATCTCCCATATTTTACACAATTTTCCTTGCTAATTGGTGGCGGTTTAGCTCTTTTACAGGAACATCCTGAATGTGTTTGCTCTCTGCCTTCCCTTTTGCACTAAATGGGTAAAAAAAATACAAGGTCTGATTGTCAGATTCAGGTTAGTGAAATTTCTACTTCTGTCAGGCATCTTTCTGACAGTAAATTTCTTTTTGCTGATCCATACATATAAATATCTGACCTGATGTCTGAAGCGGGAAGCTGCATGTGTTCATAAGGCGGAGACTTTCAAAGGCAGCCATTCAGTCAGTTTTAGTGGGGTGTGAAGTATTTGCAGCAATACAAGCATATAGAGCCAATCTGGAAGGAAAAATCCCTGCCTCTATATTCTCTTTCTTGGTCACTCCTTGTACAATATATTCCATTCAGCATTTGGATCTCTGAATACTTTCTTATTTAAATTCATTGTATCTTCTTCAAAAATACTATATACATGCAGTTTATCATTAATCTCTCTGTGGGTGGAAGTTTCTTCTTCTTAACCCTGTTTCAGAGGAAATGCTACAGCGTATCTTGTAAATTTACCAAATTATGAGAATATGAAACAAATCTAGATCAGGATGGTGTTTAATGTCAGCTCCTTTCAATGGATTTTAATTTCGGACTATTTATATAGTATAACACAAGATCTGCAGAGACCTGTGGGATCGAGACTGTGTTTGATGATCACTTGACATAATAAATGTTGGTATTTATTTCTAATTCTACAAGAAAAAATAAAACATAAGTAAAATCTCAAAAGATAAAATGCTCACACAGTGTTATAAGTAGTATGAAGAAAATCCTGAGTTTTTTTTTTCTTTTTTTCCATAGTCTTCTCTCTTTCTCATATAAATTACGGGCTTTGTTTTTTTTCAGGGAATGTATTTCTTTTCACACTCTGGATATTTACTTGTTTCAATGTATTTTTTAGATAGCTAGGAAGCTGAGTCCCTAAATATTTGGACAAGGTAATAGCTTTTCTAGTATGAGAAGTTCCACTGAAATTCCCATCTACTATTTTCACTTGACAAGGTTATTTATGCACATAAAATTACTCTAATACATAAATACTTACAGACTTGAGCGCAGCATTTTACATTTGACAGAGAGCAAAAAGTACAAATTAAAAACATCATTATATACTAATCACTTCTGGAATTTAAACAGGGGTTACCATAAATTTAAAACTAAATGAAAGCTATTACACCTGTTTTAAAATCAGGAAGGAACCAAAATGTATGCTATCTTCCCACTTTTTTCTTTTTCTCTCTAGGCACTTTACTTCCTGAGTCTGTTGAAGTGCCTTCCCAGGAGAATATATTATAGATAGAATGAAAATAATTTTTACTTTCTACTGCTTTTGGTAAAATTTTGGACTTTTTATACTCAGTTCTGAATAGATTCCTGACTGTTTTTCCAGTGATTGTCTTTCACACACATTTCCTTACCTCAGGATAAAAGAATGAAAAAAAACAAGGCAAACCGTCCACACTACAATTATGGCAGGGCAGAATAAATAGACATAAAGGTTTATCCTTTTTCCCCTCTCCATCCAGATCACCTATACAGTTTGTCAATTATACAGTGGCCATGTTAGTTCCTCCTTGCAGCTCTGTGCACTCTTTGAGTGTTCCTTTATAGTTGCTATATCAAAGATGTGGAAAATTGTTCTATAATTCAGTTTACAGTTTCTGCAAAGCCTGCACAAAAAATGGCTTAATGTCTAGAGGAAGGGAAACATTTATCATGTAAAGTTATTAACACCTCTGTTTGCAAAGGAATTTTTTTCTCCTTTATGAAACAAGGTTTTTGCTGAGGTTGATAAAAATATTTAGAGAAAACTGTGCTCCCTCTGTGCTCAACACCTGATTTCATCTGCTGCCCTGCAAGAGATGGCATCTCCTAGGTTGTCTTGCAAGAATTGCAAAGCTCAGCCAAAACAGAGCTCAGTTGCTTTGACAATGAACATCTGGCAAGATGCTTATTTGTTCTACTGCTCTTTTAAATAAAATTAAAATACCAGTAAAAGTTGTTTTCAAGCTATTGGTGACTGAAGCATCTTTAAAAATATACTCGCTGTGTCATGCCGTAGCATTATTTATAAGTTGTTAGACATTGCTTTGATAATTTGAAATATCATTTAGCATAACTGTCTTTTGACATTTGCCATGACACTTCACTGCTAACAGGGAGGGGACTTCTGTCATAAGGGTCAAAATACATTCTCCTTCCAAACTGGGTTTGCACAAACTCGCTTTTTTTTTTTTTTTTCCCTCTGAGAACAGCATATGGGATTAATACCTGATACTCTTCATTTAGACCTCTGGGGATTTATATAAAATTTACCTATATTACTTCTATAAAAAAGTGGTTTTAAGCTACCAAACATATTGATTGTGTCTCAAAGGAAAAGGAAAGATTATCTGAGGCTTATAGTGCTCAGAACCAGAGATATGGTTCTGCAGGCACCAACAGATGGTTGTGCCTTCTGCTTGAAGACTCTCTACTAGAGAAACGACTCTACAGATCTCAGTGTCTTGTGCATTTTCACTGCACTGCTCCACTTGAATATGTATGTGTACTTCCTGAATGATGTGGATCTTTTCACTCAGTTCAAGAGGAATGTATATTTTCCTGAAAGCAGTGAAAGAAAGTGTGATTCTGGGGCTTAGAAGCTACCCTAATAAACACTGTTTGACAAAATATAATAATTTTTTTCACTGCATGAGAAATTTACTAGAGAAATATTTGTGGGGATTTTTGATGACAATGCTAAATTGGTTTTAGGTTTGAGATATAAGTTCTTCCTTGTCAAAAATTGCTCTGGAATTTTTTTTCAGGGACAAGCAATTGAACATATTACAAAACCAGTCTTTTATATTTCAGGAAGCTCATTTAATAAAGGTTTCAGTCAGATAAGAGGAAGGCAAATGGGAAAATGACTCTTTGGAGGTGGGTTAATCCTGACAAATTGAGTTAGATGAAAATAATGTAAACTGTAATGGAATTAGTGTGAGACTAATGTGGTTCATGTCAAGTACCATGAAGCAGATTAGAGGTGTTATGAAAAAGCAACAAATACCACCTTCTTTAATGATCCAGGATAATAATGATATGAAATTACTTTTTTGTCTTGTTGCATTACGGGGTTGTCTTTTTGCAGATGAAATCCAGTTTCAATTTCCTTACTATCAGAGCAGTATTTGCTCAAAGTCTGTCTCATGTTTGTACTGGTTTTGATTGACCATTTGTACTGGTCTCATGTTGGGACATCAGTTTTTAAGACCAGTTCTATTAATGTAATGTACATCAAAGGTAAAATATGTAATTTCATGAAAAATTCTATTTTTTATCAGCTGTACTTTAAAGAAGACATTGGCGCCCAGTGTTCTGGAGGGAATACTTTTATTTTTCTAGCTGCGTTCAACTATTCTCAAGTGAAATCCCATCACCTCGGTAGAATGGTTTTGTATGTTCAAAAACAAAATAAAGTTTTAGTTCTTAGAAGAAATGCACATTGAATACAAGATTCAAAACAACGGGTTATTGTTGTTGTTATTCTATTGTACACAAATAAATTCTATCCATAATTATTTTTTTCTGTCAGAAGCTGTTTTCTTTGCATAAATGATATGAATATTGTCTCAGTCAATATACCTATAATTTTTTAAAATCACATCTTCTAGAA
Source organism: Sclerurus mexicanus (assembly GCA_013396755.1). Taxonomy (NCBI): domain Eukaryota; kingdom Metazoa; phylum Chordata; class Aves; order Passeriformes; family Furnariidae; genus Sclerurus; species Sclerurus mexicanus. Next base: position 266,294 of record VWZF01000489.1, on the reverse strand, counting down.
CGACAGCCAGACAATGCTGTGTGTCAGTCACAGTTATTTTATTGGTTTAGTTGAAGCATTGAAGTACCATTTTGACCACGGTGAAAGTTTTGTACCCTTACAGTTATTTCACAAAAATGAAGATGACTTGTGATCTTTTTGTTGCTTTTCTTTTTTCTTTATTTTTTCTTTCTTTTTGGACAAAAATATAAAGTTCAGATTGCTATCATAGAAAAAAAAAAGTTTTGTTACATTCATTTTTGATGGTGAGTAGTCTGAAGTTTCTTTCATGGAGTTTTCATGAAGGCGTCATGTAAGGACACAAGGTGCACCATTGCAAAGGGTGCTGTAGTAACAACAGATTATCAGCTGGCATTGTAAGTCAATGTCTTCCCTGTGCTGGGAACCCCAGATCTGGATTCACTCCAGGGGGATGTCTGACAAGGGCAGAGCAGAGAGGCAGAATCCCCTCCCTCAAGCCTCTGCCCATGCTGCTTTTGATGCAGCCCAGGACACAGTTAACTTTCTGGGCTGGAAGAGCACATTGCTGGGTTATGTTCAGGCTTTCATTCACAAACACCCTCAAGTACTTCTCAGGGCTTCTCTTGATGGTTCTCTGCCCAGCCTGTATTTGTTCTTGGGATTGCCCTGACCCAAGTGCAGGACCTTGAACTTGGCCTTGAACTAGATGGGGTTTGCACAGGCCCACTTTTCAAGCCTGTCAAGGTCCCTCTGGATGGTATCCCTTCCCTCCAGCATGTCACCACACATTTTGGTGACATTGGTACACTTGCAGAGGGTGTACTCAATCGCAGTGCATAGTGCCCCTGTCACCAACAAAGATGTTAAACAGTGCTGGTCCCAACATGGACTGCTGAGGAAAGTCACTTGTCACTGATCTCCACAGGAATTTGTTCCAGTGGTCTGATGGACGCTAGTCAGAAGTAATCTGGGAAAAGGTAAAGTGCCAGTTTAGATGGTCTGCAGATGATTTTAGTGGGTGTCAAAGATAATTCAGCAGACTGGGATTAACCTTGTTGAAAAATATAAAATTGTCAAGAAGGATGAGAATTTGAATAGGAATCAGACCATTTTGTTCTAAATAATGGAACTTTTCTTAACTTCACATAAAAATTTGCACTACATTTGATATGTAGCTACAAAATAGGAATGCTTGAAGTATTAAGGAAGATTTTAGACTTAATTGCCATAATACATTGTGTCATAAAATCTGCAAACACAGGAAATGTCAGATAAGTCTTGCTCATTTAGATGAGATGTTATGACCTCAGGTTACCTTGATTAAAACTATTATTACAGTAATCTATGAAATACTTTGTGCATTGCACAAACCCCAGAAAGAATTATGTCACTTATTATTTAGTAGCTCTTCTACAGATTTTGGTATTGTTATTCCTAGATATAGGTAGATAAACTAACACAACATTCTTTATGTGGAATCTTATTGGAACAGAAAAAAACCGAAAAAATACTGTACTTAACACTAATTCAAGTTAAAAGTAGGCATTTTTAGCTACTATGAAGGCATAACTACAACAATGATAATACCAAAATTTCAAATCTAAACTTTGGTAGGTTGAAAAGTAGTCAAACTAATTTCCTCAAACATATTTTCTGCATAATAAAACTTGTTTACAAACACCAAAGAGAAACTGGATGACCATATTTGTTCTGAACAGACTTGTCATACTGTTTTATTTATGTATGTGTATCTACAAATACATATTTATAGATTGTTCATATTGCTTCTCTATGAAATATTTAGCCATATGTTATATAGAATGTACCTCCTTATTTCTCATAGTATGTGAGCTAAAGTCAGTGAAGAATTCAAGGAAAACAGTATTTAAGCTTTATTCTGGTGATGCATATGCAGTAGTTTAGGAATTTAAACCACTGCTGCACTTGAAAGTAAATCCTTGTGATTAATTTCCTACAACAGCTAGTTCCTGTCTGTTATATTAAATAGACCGTATTGCTGGGAGGCACAGTGATCCCCCTCAATTATTTCTTGTATTTCTAGACAGTGTAAGATTTTTTTTAGATTTTATGCATGCTCTATGATTCTTGCAGATAAAATAAGAGAAACAATTTATCCTTTATGGAAGAGAAACAGGAGAAGACATTGGTCCAGGTCCTGAACCATTTGACTGGAGCTGATCAAGAATAAAACTAGATCATCTGGGATCATTTGAATCTCATTTAATGAGTTTTTGGTAGGCTAGCTACTTGTGTACTCATTTTCCTGCAGCAATTCAAATGCATTACTATCAACATAACAGTGCCATTCTGTCCATTGACTGATACTCTGTCTCATTCTTGAAAAGAAACTGATGCATTCAAAATCTAAAAGTTCAGAATAAATAAATAAATAAACAAATAAAAATGTTGGTTACCAAACAGTTCTTATCTGAAAAGCTGTCTTGAACTTTCAGAAACAACAAAACTATTTATGGCAGTTCTGTAAATTTTACTGTATGATTTTTGTCAGTGGATTATTCTGATATTATACTATAAATGTTTTCATTGAATCATGCTACAAGTTAAAAGTCAACTCCAATAGATTCTAAATAATTATTATAACACATATAATGGAAAGAAAAAAAATTAAATCCTGAACTCCTGAAGACAGATGATGGTTCTGCCACTGACTTGCAGGGAATTAGTATTGCACTTGAATGTTTTCTTTTGTACCATTTAAGGGCCTTCTGATTTGGACAAAACTAATCTGCATTCAGGGTTCTTGACGTATTTAATGTATTTAAGTGAAAATTAATCAATTAATTAAGTCAGGGTTTGAAAGGTTACAAATGTGTTTGATGCAAGTAAGTGAATTCAAGCACATTCAAATAAGAACTTTCCTTCAAAATTTGGGGATTTTATTACACATGTTTAAATTAAATTTAGTATCATATGTAGAAGATTCTCTCAAAAGTTATATACATCTATTTGCTTGAAGAACTAAATCATGATTTTGTGTTTTAAAATGCTAGAGGTGAAATACTGTGAGGAAGCCAGTAGAGCAAGATCATTCTCAGTAACTCTGGAGGAAAATGTGTGAGACACAGCACATCTCATTCTGAAATGGAAAACAAGGATGACCTTATTTTAATGATCTGCCCTCAAAACAACAAAAAGTATTAAAACTTAGCTGTGTTTTGAAAGGGAGGAGGAAAAAATACTCTCTCTGCACAGTAGGAAGTTCCTCTGCCTTTCATATTTCTAATTCCAGGCAGCATGCTATCTGCTCCAAAGAGCAAGAAAACAAATGCCAAGCTTTAATCAGAATTATATTGGCTGTGTAGGGACTTTCAGATCATTTGCCCATTCCTAACAATGTCATGCAGATTCCCATCAGAATATCAATGCAGAGACCTTTGCCCTTTTTGTGAAGAAAAGGTTGCAAAAGACTGAGGATGAGCAGCATGTCCGTTTGAGGTTAACATTTTTTTTTTTGTGATGGGGGGAGAAGGAAAGGGTAAAAGTTTCACTCTAATTTAATTCCTTAATGAAACTAAGAATTAGAATCCCTGCAGTGTAGCGCTAACCTTTTCTCTAGTGTCAAGCAATTTTTTTCCTCAAATACATCTTGGATAATGCTGTGGGCTTATGGTTATCTGAGGGTTGGCTTAGAGGCCATTAATAAGACATACTGTACTGAATTTGATGGACCTTACAGAGCTACTTTAATAAAAATCTTTGTTCAAGAAAGTGCAGCCCTGTTTTTCAAATAAGAAATGTTTGATCATTGCAACATATATTTATTTCTTTACAGAAAATTGTAGCTTTTACCTACATCGCTTAATTTTTAAAAATTTAAAGAGGTGTTCTTTCCTGCTTCCTTTTCCTCCAGTGTCCCTAAAATCCCCAGGTCCTATTTCTCTTATTCTGTGCAATAAAACATGCCCTGGAAGAGGTAGACTTCAGTGTGGGTAAGATACACTTAGACCATCATATTGTTTGGACAGTAAGGCAGCTGGAGAAAACATGGCAAGGAAACCAGCTCTGCTTATCACTTCTAGTTCTGAGGAAAAAGGTAATTGTGCATGATGCATTGGAAAGCCAATGCTGTATTTCCCCCCACCTTCCCTTAATCTCCTGGTAAGAATTTATTCTAATTAGTCTATTTTTCAAATGGCCATTATATTGTTGCCTAAAATGGAGGCAAAAAACTTTCCAAACAATATTAATATAGATAAAATAGGGAGCAGTTCTTTAATGAAAGTTTTCATGTTCAGAGAGCACATAGGTGCACACACCAGCACAGAATTCTCAGTTTTATAGCTTTAACTAATTACCACATCTAGTAGGTACGTCCAACCTGAAAACCATTTGCCCTTTGTACCACCCTCAGAACTGCCCTGCTGGAGTCCTTGCAAGGGTTCTGGGCCCTCTATCTTGTTTTGACTACAATATATCTCTATTATTATGGTCCAGGTGCATGCCCCAAACTGGGTGTCCTTGCTGGTTGCCCAATGAAAAAGTTTTTCATTGAAAAGAAAGTTAAACAGAATTTCAAGAATGTGGCACAAACCATGAGAAAGGGGTTTAGAAACTGTTAACTGCTGTCTTAGACTGAGAAACTATACAACTGTATTAAAATCTACAAACATATAAAAAATCTTAAGGCATCAATAGGAAATAATTGTATTTTTCGTCCATGTTTATTTTGCAAGGTTTTCCTTGACAAAGATGTGTTCTACTCTATAATTTAGCTTGCATGTTCTTAGCAGAACGTCTTCTGTTCTGAATTCATCTTTCCTGGACATGACGGAATAGGTATGCAAATTCTGGATAAGATTTCATGAAGGCCTTTCACTGCAAATACTACAACAGAAACATATTTCAGGAAGCACATAATACAGTGGTTTATAATTGTTTTGCAATAAACTAATTGTATTTTTCTAATATTTCTAATTTCTAATTTTCACTATGTGTTCTGGTACCTCTGTACCACTCTGTTTGTCCTTTACATTAATCTTTTTTACCGCTTTCCTGATCTTCCCATCCTGATTTTTCTTAATCCTCAGTTCTCTTAATAAGAAGACTTCATGAGTTATTGAGTCTTGATGCCTTCACCTGCTAACTTTGTATTTTTCTTTATCTTTAATAAATTTCCTTTTACAAACCATTTCATGTCTTCATGTATGTACTCAGCCTAGAATAATACCATATCTTCCTCTTTAAAGGATTTTCTTTTTGCAAAGCAAAATGTTATTCTTCTTATCAAAGAGTAGCTAAGCTTTTTAATGACTATTCTTTAATCTATGTTTTTGAATGTCTCCCAAGTAAAATAACACCTACTGTTTACCATAGAACTGCTTTATGCATAATAACACATGGTTCCATCTTGTTGTAGCTAGGCAATTTAGATGGGTGCTATAATTTTATGGTTGCATATTGAATATATTGTTGCATATTAGAAGGGTCATTCAAATATTTGCAAATAAACAATGACTAAATGACAGCAATGAGGAATACTTAAGCTAAACTCTCCTTCCTATGGGAAATGTTATTGTTTCTGTTGTGTTTCATTGGATTAACAAAATAACAGGCTCTTTCAAACTTATAGAAGGTTGACAAGTTGCCATTTCACAGGACATTACTAGAAATGTTAATAATGGGGATTAAAGTTTTGAGTGCATGATGATGTGTTGGGATTTCATGTTATCAGCTAAGAATGTTAGAGAAGAACTTCAGATCAAGTTTTTTACCTGTTCCTGTCTTCTTGATGTATGCCAAAAAAACAATTACTTCAGATCTTTCTTAACGTGAAATCTGTCTACACATCTACTTTAACTATTTAACTATGCCATTTAGAGTGTAATAGTTTTTTCATTATATGATGCATTCAAGCGTACAGTCAAGTTTTCATTGGTTTTTTTCCCCCCGTTTATTATAACACATTACATATCCACAGTCCATTTCAGCATGCTGCCTACATTGCTTAATCAGTGGTGAGGAGCTGATATGCCACAGGAGGAAAAGACATACATTCAAGGAACCACCAAAGCTAGAAGTCTGTCTTCCTTCTTCACCACTTCCAGTGAAGTAAATTCACAAGAGAGTGAAAGGTGTACCACTGTGAGAGATAGTGAGATAATTCTTCCAAAACTGTCTAGAAATTCCATATTGGTGACTATTCATCTCTTCCCATGTTAGTGTAATATAAGCCAGGGGCTGAAAGCCAAAGCTGTATTATGGCTTTCTCCTTCCTGCTGATTGGCTGTTTGTTAAAAGAGTCTTTTACAGTTGTGCTATGTTCTTTATCTCTTTTAGTTCTACTTTTATTTTTTTTTCTGATTTGTCCTGTATTTAAATGTCCCTACTAGCATCCCTAACACCCCCTAAAATAATAGTAGACTAATATTTCTCCTGCATCTCTATCAACTTAATCAATATCTAAGTATCATTTTCTCAGTATTTTTTGTGCATAGGACATGGAGACAAGAAAATGAGAATAAGTTGCAGGGACTTTCCAAAAATCCATTTTTATAAAGAGCTCTACAAAGAAATTTGAATGGGAAATTAATGTAGATAGGTATGTGCAATGGATGGCTCAAAAGACAGGAAAGCCATAAAAGTCCTAAAAGACTGTGAAGAAAACTAGTCTACAACTTCAGATTTCCAAATAATATAAGAATTTTGATGTTTGGCAGAGTTGTATTTCAGAAACATTGTAGATAATTCTCTTAATTTTCAGGAAAAAAAGCCTGAAAAATAAAGCAAATTCCCTTTACAATGTTTAAAAAAATGTACGTAAAGTACATTCTGTACTTCTGGAAATATGTATGTAGGTGGACATTTTGTACAAAAAATAGGGACATGGAACATTGACGAGAGAAAAAAAGAGTGGCACTAACCTTTTTGGAAGAGCCTTCATTTGTTTTTCCAGCTTTGTTATCTGAAATCAGAGGAATCTTCTCACATATTTCTTCTGCAGATCCATGAATATTGCATATACAGGGACTTCTAGGGGTATCCATCAGAAGTTGATTCAATTTTTTCGTGGTTTTAACACTTCTCTTCTCTCCAGAAAAAATCTTTCTTCTGATTCAGTGAAAACTTCTCAGACTGAAAGGATTTACTGTGGGAACCACTGGAGATATGTCTTGGACCTGGAACTACATAGAATTTGTATTAAAGACCATGGGAATTGAATAAAGAATTTTCTTACATAGTAGGGAAAATCCATGTGCTTGAGAAGGATAATTTTTGAATTAAAAGTGGATTTTATAAATGAGGATATGGTCTTTAACATAGTGAAATACAATCAGTGTAAGTACTCTATCTTCGAAGTCAACCTGGCCTTCTGACCCCAGCAAATACCAAATTTAAAAGCAGGAGGGAAATCCTTCTAGGAGGGGGGAAATAACTGATCTGCGAGTTTCAAGTCTGGTATTTGAGCCAAAATGACATAGTTGCAGATATGGCAGACATCACCAGGGATCTAACTTGTGCTGTATATAAGAAAAGAAAAATAATCATTCCTTTTTTTAGCTGTCTACCTTAAAAGAACCATATCAACAATTTTAATAGAGATGTTTACAAGGTAATCTTCCTAGAACGACAGAACAGGAGAGGTAGAAATACAGAAGGTTAGAGGAAGCACAGTATTAATTTTCACACAGTAAACTGTTACTGTGTTCCAAAGTATTTTTCTTATCATCAATAAATAATTGAATTGCTGTAGAAATTATTAATTTCAGAAATAGGGGGGAGGGAGGGAGAATCTGCTTGCTAGGACAGCTAAACAATAGAAGAGACTCCTTTGTAATGTTTCAAAAAGCAGACTAGATGACCATGAGATGGAGCTAGATTGTACAGGCTAAAACAGAGAACTATCTGGAATGTTTCATGAGGTCTCCTCAAACCCTTTGAAACACAGTTTCTATACATAGTTCAGTCACTAACTCCAATGATAGTTTCAACACCAGTTTCAATGATTAAGTTATCTAAATGTAATTAAAAATCTGATCTGCAAGCCAGTGAGATACACACAGGAGCTATTTGTCATTAGTTTCTTTTTACAGATGGAGAAATCAAAGTAAAGGATGCAAGACAGCAAATGTCTGCAAGAAAGCAAAATATGATTTTTCAGAACTCAGAATTTAGGCATCTTACTTTCTTCTAGGGTAACGAAGATGGCGAAGGGCCTTAAGGGGAAGCTGTACAAAGAGTGGCTGAGGTCACCTGGTCTATTCATCTGGAGAAGAGGAGACTGAGGGGAGACCTCATTGAAGCTACAAATTCCTCATGAAGGTAAGAAGAGGGGCAGGCACTGATCTCTTCTCTGTGGTGACCGGTGACAGGACCCAAGGGAATATCATGAAGTTGTATCAGGGTAGGTTTAGGTTGAGTATTGGAAAGTTTCTTCACCCAGAGGGTGGTTGGGCACTGGAACAGGCTCCCCAGGGAAGTGGTCACAGCACCAAGCCTGGCAGAGTACAAGATTTATTTGGACAATACTCTCAGGCACACATGGTGTGACTCTTGGGGCTGTCCTGAGGACGGCTAAGGTTTGGACTCAATGATCCTTGTAGGTCCCTTTCAACTCAGCATATTCTGTGATTTTATAATTCTATGAGTAAGACTGAGTCACTGTTTAACAGTGTGACTTAAGAGATTTCTTGCTGTAGTCATAGATTTAACAATAAACTCCTTTATTGAAAGGGTTAAAAGATATGAAGATGTAAACTAATAGTACTGGTTTCATAGCTCTGTGAAGCTATTGTTCTAACTTCTCTGGAGGCTTTTGAAACTTTCACATAATAACAATTGAAGATAGAGCAATGTGTTTTAAGAAAATTGTTTGAAAAATGTACTCCTGCACTTAATGCCGCTAAAAGTTCTTATTTTTGAAAGCCAAAGTGTAGGGAAAGACCAGCTGGCATGACATCTCTTGTCCACATTTGGGAATTCAGACATAAAATATACTGCTTTGCCATTGATAGAATTTTACAGAAAATGGTTTGTTTACTGCTTGGATAACTGATGATTTGACTGAATCTACAAGATGCCCAAATAATACTCCGCAACTTGCACCTGCTTGTCTTGTTTTGATGAATGTGAAACTATGCAGATTAAGCATAACCAGGTGTACTGCAGGAACACATATGCTCAAGCACTCTGTTATTCTTATTTCCTCCTTCCTTCCTTAAATCAGTTTTTGCAAGAAGTTTGTGGGGTTTTTGACCAAACCTGACAAAGGGTTCACAGCCCATCTCTTTCACTCTGATAATTGTGCATCACTGTAAGCTCTGCATCCATCTTTCCTTCATTTTACTGATCTAAATTACTTGTTTAAAATACCATTTTTAATATGTGACTGCAAAGAACATGATACTTTCTTTCCTCTCTGCAGAAGAGCTAATAATGAGAAAATATTGTGTGTATCTTTGGCAACTAGAAGCCCCTAGAGAAATCTGAAGATCTTTTTCCAGAAGCATCTTATTACTAGTGGGAAAATTTATCACTTTAAACTTACTTTAAGATTTTTATTTCAACTTTGTATGTTTGTGTGTGTTTCCATGGCTTTTCTTTTTGAATTCCAGATTAAATTTGAAATATTTGTCAATAAATATGGTGTTAAAGAAGGTCCCAAACCCGGTACCTAAACCAGAAACTAACAATCCTTGTCTTCCCAGTTTTAAAAACTACTTTTCCCTCTGGGATCAACAACCTGTGTCTGTGGGAAATGTTTCCTCTCCAAGTTTTAAGTTTTCACAAATGAATTAATTCATAAAAACTGGACTTCTCTACATTATGAACATAGTTACTATTTACACCTCATTGATAAACTGGAATCGTTCTGAGACTTGAGGTGCAAGATTAATCTCTAGTTATGTGTTTCTTACTGTTGGGATATGCATATACATAAACATATATGTGTGGAACGCAGTCTTGGGGAAAAAAGAAATGCAAAGGAAAGAAGTGCATTCATATATTTTATCTGGACCTGCGCTAAGTACTTTATGTGTAGAAAAAGAAGATACCAAAGAGTAAATTTCAGGAAAAAAAGATGTTGTTAAAACAGGTGAAAAAAATTAGTAATTTATCACTGACAATTGAAATCTGTACTAAAATTTAGAATTCCTTGGCTCTGTCACATTGCTGAAAGGAAGCGGATGGAAATGTCTCTATCACAAGAATTCCATTTTCATTGATACGGTATCTACTGAGCACACAGCCTCAGGGGAAATGTGGAACAAAACCTTATTACAAAGTAATTCCTATTCATTAATAAATGTATAAGTGTTTAATATGTTTACAATAGTCTCTATGCAAACAGAGGCTGCTGAACAACAACAAAAAAATAGACTGGCAGTCTAATTAGTATTTACATCAAGCAAGAATAACATGCAAATACATAAACTTCCCATCAAATTGAGACAAGAAATTCTATGCTTATAACTTGAGAAACCCGGACTGTAACATGAAGGTTTTGTGGACTCTAACAACTTAATTTAAATCTACATCTAATCATGACAACAGAAATCTCTCCCTTTGTGACAAAAGTAATCAAAATCACTCATAGAATCACAGAATACCCTGAGCTGGAAGGGACCCACAAGGATCATCAAAATTGAGCTCCTGGCCCTGCACAGGACAGCCCTAACCATCATACCATGTGTCTGAGAGCATTGTCCAAATAATTCTTGAACTCTGGCAGTCTTGGTGCTGTGACCACTTCCTTGGAGAGCCTGTTCCCTCTGGGTGAAGAAACTTGTCCTACTGTCTAACTTAAACTTCCTCTGACACAGCTTCATGATGTTCCCTTGGGTCCTGTCACTGGTCATCAGAGAGATCATTGTCTGTCCTTCCACTTTACCTCATGAGGAAGTTGTAGCCTGGAATGAGGTTTCACCTCAGCCTCCTCTTCTCCAGGCTGAACAGACCAAGTGACCTCAGCTGGTCCTCATATGGTTTCCCCTCAAGGCCCTTCGCCATCTTCGTTGCCCTCCTTTGGAAACTGTAACAGCTTAATATCTTATGTTGTAGGACCCCAAACTGCACATAGTACTTGAGGTGAAGTCACACCAGCACAGAGTACAGCAGGACAGTCACCTCCTTCAGCTGGCTGGTGATGCTGTGCCTGATGTCTCAGTTAGCATCTTTATCAAAGAGTTAGAGGAGGTAATGGAACATGCGCTCATGTGTAGATAAACACAGGGAAGACAAGTTCATGTGCTTGGGGGCAGGGTCCCATCCAAAGAGATCTGGACAAGATAGAGGAATGGGCAGAATCTTATTAATCTGATCAAGGACAAATGTGAACTGCTAGTCCTTGGGCAGAAGAGCTCCTACAATGGCAACAGGCTGAAAGAGACAGACTGGGAGAAGCTCTGTGGGAAAAGCTGTGGTGACCAGTGAGATGAGCCTTCCAGTCTGAGTTTTCTGTAGCACCACATCCTTATGAAAACCCTGTTTACTGACCAGAACAATGCAGATGCTCTAAATAAGTGTGAAAGCCATGTTTGTGTGAGATTTTGTCCAATAAATTGCACCAAGGTTAAGAATCAAACCTCACAACACTTCCTTTTTTAGCTTTATAGGAAAAAGAATCTATCTCCTATAAAGAGCATTACACATAGACATTTATGTAAAAATCTTTTTGTTTGTGTATTTTTCATTCTGAAATATGAAAAAGAGGAAATCAGCTTGTGGCTGCTCTTCTGTGAACATTTTTCTGCAGTTAATTTCGTTACAGATTAGAAGTAGAAAACAAAAAAACTAATGACCAGAGGTATATCTAAATATAACAAGCAAAAATCCCAAAGAAAAATGCCAGTATGGCTAAACCTTAAGAGAGCTAACTTCAGCCTTAATTATTGCAAAACATAGTAATAAAGACTTTTTTTCTTTTATACTATAACAATGTCTTTATTTACTATATTTTCTGGTTTGTAGTTTCAATTTCCCTTACAATTCTTTCCAGAGAGAGACTACTTCTCACTTTCTCATCACATTTGTTTATGGACTTTTTTTTTCAGAATTTTTATGCCAGAAGTCTACGAACTATGCCTAGAGGTGGAAATACTTAACAATGGCTGTAAAGGCCCTTTGCTGATTAGAGGGACATTGTAGGCTTTTGTTTTGGCAAGTACATCCCTGTAACCTATTTTTTTTTTCTCTATTTTTTTAACAAACTACAGCAGTCTCTTAGGAGGTATCATTTAGTCTGATACTGGAGAAGCGTTTGTTTTATTTTCTTTTATGTAGGCAGACACTGCAGGCAGCTTGTGTCTTTCAGAACTGAACATAGAGAGTTCTGTTCCTTTCCTGAAGGCAACAAGACTCACTGCAGATCCCCTGCCCTAAGCTGTCCACAGAACACTGTCCATCTGCATTGAAATAGAAGTCACATAAATACTGTAACTCAGAGATTTCATTTAACATTTACTTTAAAGTCACTTCATGGAGCTATTGGTGCTTTGAGGTTTATCTGAAGTGTGGGCAAAGTGTCTGTAAAACTAAGAGTTTGAAACTCCTACGTATCACGTTTTCCATTGTTTTCCATTGTTTGCAGGAAAAAGGTTGTATGCTTCTCTTTCACCCACATTCTAATTATTCCCTAGTACACTTGGTCTCTTCCTCAGTCTTGTAGGTTAGCCAGTTTATGGAGCATTTGACCATTCATGGACCAACATCTCCATGGTTTTTGTGCAGGTCGCAGTCTTTGACTTATGAGTCAGATCTTTTGGCAACATGCTTGCAAAACTACTAAACTAGCAAAGAGATTTCTGAAAATACGTATTGCAAATACATATCCTGAAAAATAATTGTACAACGGTCAAAAAATGATAAAAGAGATATGCCATTTTCATTATCCTAACTGATTGGAGTTCCTGTTTAGACGTGCTATTGGCATTGTGAGAAGTTAAGTTCCAGTAATAATACAATCATTGTAATCATCTGATATGATTTCAGTGAAAATACTAATAAGCATATAAGCATAGCTAATAATAATTATAAATATACTTTTAATGCAATTTAACAAAAAAAAAGTGTCATAAAACCCATGAGAAATTGGTATTTTAAATAGATGCAATAAAACATATAATACATGTTTTGATTTGTTCCTGGGTTACATCTTTAGGCAGCCCTCCCATCTCTATGAATCACATTGAAGGTAAACATGGCAAAAAAGGTAAAAGCCTAGATTTTTGATTGAAAGCAAGTGTTTTGATTCTAGAAATACCTATTTTTTATCTTTATTACATATATTTTTAAATTTCTGTAATATTTTTGCAGTAGTTCCTTAGAGATTAACAAAAAGTCTCAATATAATCTGACAGTCAATAGTGCATTGACAATTTTTCCATATTATTTTGTCAGTCTCAAAGCTAGAGTATGTTTTTTTAATTTAAATAAGCTTATTGAGTCTGCAGGAAGTCTAAACCTCGACATGCTGGTTTGTCCTATAACCACAGACTAACTTCTCTGCTCTTCTGTGATTTATGTTGTACAGAGAGATTTGCTTTTGGAAGAATTTGTAACAGGAAGTTAGAACTTGTTTTCTCTTAGGAAGCCGTTTTCTGCTTGCAAAGTGTCTCTCTCTGCTATGCAGGAGAGATAATGTGCGCAGACATGCACAGGGCCTCCTTGGGCTGGAGAGGGCCGGGGAGGACAGAGAGAAGATAAAAAGACCTGGAAGACTGTGGGAACTGCCTTTTCCCTGAGGCTGTTTCTCACACAAGGTTTTGTAAGTTTTCAGCATACTTGCCTCCAAAATAAATCATTTGGAATCCTTTCCACTGCACTGTCATTTTTTGGAGGAATATCTGCACATATTTTGCTTTACATATGTATTGACAATGCTTTCTCACAAAGGAACAAGGATAGGCTACATCAGAATGCAAAATGCCTTCTGCATGCCCAAAATGCCTTTACCACTACTTTTTTTATGTATGTCCATGTAGAACATAATATGGAAAGATAGTTAATGATGCAAAATCCTCAGATCTGGTAGGGTTTCTCAGTACTGCCACTGTTAGTACTTTTAGTAGTACTTCTAGTATCTACCTTGCTGTAACAGCAAAGCTGGATAAACATGTCTGAGATAGCTTAAACCAGTTAGTTAAAATCTGAGCTGCTACCTATCTTCTTGGGCAGGCTGTAAAGTCTGCTCTTAACTCCAAGCAGTTAGGCTTCAGGTAGATCTCTTCAATCAGCAGAGGAAATGTGTCTACTACAGCTTTTGTCAGACTCTTCAGTGACACTCATGAAAGTTCTACCTTGGGAATCTGGGCACTTTTTATCATAAATAATGTGCTTACTGGCCCTGACACTGATAAATACATTGCACACTATTTGCATGGGGTTTATGCTGATAGATAGACAGACAGACAGACAGATAGATAGATGTGTATAGGTTGAAATCTGGTAAGTATTTATATTTGCACTCCAGTTACTTTACTGTCTTAAATACTTCAGGAGAGAAGTGAACACAAATCACAGCAGTGCAGAGATTTTAATTTATAAATAAAGGTCAGAGAAGAATATCAGGTTTTACAAAACCGTCAGATATGAACACTTTGATTTGATGAAAGAAAAGGAAAATAATTTTTTCCTTGGGCCTCACAAAATAATACATACTTGTTACTAGTGAATCTTCATTAATTCAAACAATATTCTCTGAAGACTCCAGATTGAAATTTATTTCATCGTGAGTACCTATAAATTTTTCATGTCCAGTACACAACATAATGCTTATAGAGTAAATAACAAATGCTAATGAGGCAGTAGCCATCTATCCACCCCACACACTGACATTATTAAGCTTCAAAATAGGCAATAAAAAGTTATTCTATTTCAAGTACCATTTTTTGTAGAAAAAATATGTAAATGTTGATGCATAGTGAATTAAAGTAAATTAATCTGATTATATGAGTGAATGGAACAAGATGTGCAATATAAATATTTTAATCACTTCTTCATCCAGAAGTACCTCATTTACAAATGAGCAATTACTTTCTACCTCATGGGAGTTGTCTCTAATTATGAAGCAGTCTACTTGGTGCCATACAGAAAGTACATGTAAATATCGAACATAAGACTCTTGAATTTGTCATTTGTAATATGAACAGCATTTTATACCCCTTTGTGTAACCCTTTTTATGTTTTACACTAGTGATTTTGTTTGCTTATTTGTTGTATTTTTATCCTGAGCAGACCTGTCATTGTGAAGATTTCATTTAATCTGTGGACATAGAAACACTTCCCAGTGGAAGTTTGAATCTATGCCTATTAAATATAAGCATAGGCTTGTTTTATTCAATAGACCGGCCTGCCATTGCTTTAGGCCTGAGAACTATAGGTTAAAAACAAAGTTCTGGATATAAAAGTGAACATGTTATTTGTCATATGTGAGATATATATGCCATTAGTCTTATTAAAAGCTTAATCAGCCTATTGTGCACTAAGTTCCCATAACCATAGCAAAGAATATTGGAATCTATGAACAGAATGATGCATGCAAAAGACCAAACTGTTTTGTGTAGCACACTATGGTGTACTATGCTGGGCATTCCTTATTTGTGGGGAAGGAAGTAACCTTCATAACCAAACAGCCTAGGCAGTTTCAGTAGGTGTCATTTATGTAATTTGTTGTCTTCTTTATGAAAACTAAGGCCTTGTGTTCACTTGATGCTAATTGTCTCTCTTCTGCGCAGTCTGAACTGGAAACATGAATAAATGGACTGAGAATCTCAGAGGCAGAATTATTTGTGTCCCAATTACTAATTTCTTCTTAAAGAAGACTATCAGACTTTCTAGTGTGACATATATAAAACACTGATTTTATATAATGTAAGAGTGAAACTCATATGTGCTTGTGAGGAGAAACCTTAGTCCACATAGCATTTCATTTTTATATAAATATATATTTGAATAGGCTAATTTATGATCAAACGATATATATACTTTACGGGGAAAAAAATTCTTGGGTCATTTCAGAGAAATGCTATACATCCTATGGTTCACTGTTGTAAAAAAAAAAAAAAACAAACAGAAGAAATGGAATGATTTTTTGAAAGATATGTGGTGTTGTGAAATATATATTCTGGTTTTGTTATCTTTCCAGCAAATGTCAAGTAAACATAAAAAATCATTGTTTCCAAATAGCACCAGAGATGATAATTACCACAAATTTATCTTCTATGCAACTCTAAATTTCCATAATGTACCCTTACTGACAGTGACAGGAGAAGAAGTGTCATTATTTGTATCAACGGATGAGGAAGAGTCCTTAGAATTTTTTCCTATGTACTTCACTGAATTTACTGCTTCTGCTACAAACCCCCAGTTGTTTCCTGAGATATTTATTTTCAAGATCCTGACTTTGATTTTACTCTAGTGATATTCTATGAGGAATCTTCTTCATTTTTGTCTTTCTGTTTCAATCTAGCCTGTTGAAGAAATACTGCTTTTTTGAGGCACATAGTTCTTTTGAGATGCAGATGAGTGACAAATGGTAGTTTCTAACTTGATCTTTGTATCTTTGGGATTTCTGTTTGGCTGGGGCCCATTCAAAGACTTCCATCATACTCCAGTATTGTTTTTTTTCAGGAATAAGACATGAAAACATCTGAAATATGAATCAAGGTGTCAAAATGACCCCTGGGAGCTATTCTGTGAGTGGAGTACATGTTCTTACAAGGGATTAAGCACAAGAGAATGGACAGTGATACAAATAGATAGGAATGGACAAGTTAAAATGGAAAATGCAGAACGGACACACACTCACTTTCACACATCCTGTTCCCTTGTTTATAAACAGTTGAGTTGTTTATAAACACTAGTGAAATTTCCAATAAAAATGATCTAAGAAGATTTCAACTCATTAATGGGAAAAAGCTGGCACACAAGAGTGTAAACAAATGTGTTTCCAACTGAACATTTTGCATTCCTAAATTAATGTCTTTGAAAAGTCTGCCTTCATTTCCTTCAGTAAAATAAATATGCTTGGAGTATGGAGTTAACAGTCCAAAGGAAAATCTAATTCATAGATTATGATTATTAATATTAATAGATTTAAAAACAGTATGGCTCTCTTTGGTTTAATCATTTGAAATCAAATATATTCTCATTAAGTAAGAAAGATTTTATTTTTCCTATTTGATGTGTGCAACATCATCAATGGGTCTTACCAGTATTATTTAATAAGCTGCAACTTAAAACTTTGAAATTGTCCATAATTAAAACTTACTTAATTGATGCCTTGGGAAATGAATTATAATAATGAAGCAATTTGCCTGAATATACTGTTTGTATTTCATTCATTTATCTGCTAGTAACAGACACATTAGTAACACAATAAACACTTTAGGTTTTGTATACTAAGTGATACAGGAATTTCAAGATATCTGACTGTTCCAAGTTTACTATACTATGCCAGGTTTGATTAAGTAAAATAAGCATATGGCTAACATAATTTGATTGAGAGATCCAAATATTTATAATTAAATAGTTTGTATGTTCTTAACCTGGAGCTTTGATAATTAAATTCCAGTATTTCTTCTGGATTTCTTCTCTCAAATTCAAAGTTTTGGCTCTAATTTTTATCCTGTAGCACTCTCTTGCATCCTGTCCTTCTACACAATAAATCATGGAAGTTAAATATAAAAAGCAACTATCAGTTCAGCCAGTCCTTTGTGTCAGCGAGAACAGGCCAGCCAGTGAATACTCTCTGTCATTCACTGAAAGAATTGGAAGTGATTCTGTCTCTTTTTGGGGGTGGACATTATTGGGTGATAGATCCGAAAAGATTACTTGTTTCTTTTATTATTAAATAATCAGTGACAATGTGTCCAACTATATCTACATCCATATCCTAATTTATATCAATATCTATAGATTGACACACAAAAAAGGTTTCACCTCCTTTCCCCAGCTTGCTGGCCACAGAAACTAGAGCATGCTGCATCCATTAACGTTTCTGTTCAGAACTTTGTGCTTTCCTTTTCCAAAGCCTTCTCTAAAGTATGTTGTCTCTTTATACTTGCAAACTGTGACCTCTCTATTCTCAAAATACAGGCATTGATGGATGTATCTGTTTATCCTCATGGGTTTAATTTAGTGCAGTTACATACACTTACCTCATATGAAAATCTAGGCAATTTACTAGCATGTAAATAAATGGTTCCTGTTGTCAGGCTTCTAAGAACATATTGTGCCCTGGCACCATGAACTTTACCTGGAAGGTGCTCCTAATTTCTTCTGATGTATTCCTGAAGAAACCACTCCTACTAGCACCATACTGGGTCTGGCTGAGGCTGAGTTGATTTGCTTCATAGCAGTCCATATGGTGCTTGTGTTTTAGGGTCCTCGTTCCTGTTATTACTGTTTTAACTCTTGCTTCTTTGCAGTTTTCATGGTATATAAAGGCATTCTTCCATAAATATATTATATCTGCAATCCACAATCAGAAATTGGAGAAAGTGGTTTTGTTTTTACTACCAGGTAAAATCAGTAGGCTGGAACTGAGGGTTAGTAAGTTACTTCATTGATGAGTGTCTATACTTGAGAGTATCCATAATCAATAAACAGAAGGAGTTTTAAAAAGCAAATATGTGGCCTTTTTAAAAACAAAAACATTTCTCTGTGTATTTTTCTCAGTTTAAAATTGTTATATTTCTTCTTGCTGAAAAGATAATTGTCATATAAACTTAGTGGGCAAAGGAGCCAAATTAAACTCAGTGGTACTGACTTTTACAGTGCCACTGTTTGTCTCTACAAATTTTTGTGTCATTCCTGTGCCTTTTCAGGACTTTCTGTCTTTTCTATCATTGATATGTATGGAAATTCCAAGAGAGTTAAAAGTATCTTTGTCTACAGGAGAAAACTGTAGCTAATAGTTTGTACTCTGTAAACAACAAAAGGAAGGATGATAGCAATGCAGAATAGTGTCACCTTTTCCCTGGGCTGTATGAGTCTGTGGCACCATTCTGTGAAAAGTGTGGTGTATTTCTTGTCACACTTGAAAATCCATTGCAGAATTGGTACACCAAGATATTATTATGTAGTATCTTCCTCCATATTTTTTTCAGAAAACTTATTTTCTGCAGGTTTTAGGATGGAGATGAACTCAGATTTATGATCCACTGTCTAATGAAAAATACAGCAGGCAAAGAGGGGGCTTATTGTTTATTGCTATATACATGCTTACTTTCTGATCACATAAAATCCAGCAAAACTCCATAAATAGGCATCATACATGTCTCCTTTATTTTATAGTTATTTCTTTATTCTGTTGTTTGATTAATAACCTCTTACCTTCTCTCTGAATACCTTGATTTTCCTTTTTTAATCTCTTTTTGTTTTGTTTTGTTTTGCTTTTTTTTTGTTTTTGTTTCTGTTTTGTTTTTGTTTTCTTTTTTATTTTGTTTTGTTTTGGTTTTTGTTTTGTTTTGTTTGTTACTTCTGAAAATGCCAGGTACCTTTGAGGTTAAAGCACAGTGTATGCACATGGGAAGAGAAAGCTGGAATAGGCAAAGCAAGGTATCTCAGATACTTTATGAGAAAATAGGTATTACCATCAAATGGTAGAATGGTGAGGGAGTCTTTGTTTTTTGACATTTTCATTTGCAAGAGACTCTTGGAAAAACAAGAATAGAAAGCTGGCAGAGTTCTTAAGCTACAGAACTAGAAATTCTAAGGTAATTTACATTTCCTTTCATAGTCCAGCTGCTACTTGCTACATGGAATTATGTGTGTTCTGTGTTGAGAGTTGATACAGAGATATCTGAAAATCCTACATGTTTAAGTGTTGATTCATTTGATGATTGTTTCCACATTTAAAAATGTTGAATAATAAAAGTGATATATTATTTCTGATAATCTATTCATTATTTTACTTAATTCTGCTAATTAGTACTTGAAGAATCAGGGAAGTAGAATATTAGATATATGTCCATGTAAGCACTGTAAACAAATAGTAGTCAGATCTTGTTGAGAGATAATTAAAGTTGCAGAAATAAAAAAGAACTTTGGAATCCCCTGTCAAGCCTTTCAGTCTCCTATAACGTAACTTTTCAGAGGACAAATTTTTGTAATCTTTTATTACTGTAGAACTAACTTCCTTAAAAAAGATAGACAGTTAAGCCTTGATATGTCATCAGTGAGATAAAGTTACGTATGATGATAACTGGTTTTCTTTAGAATCTTTTTTTGAGAGGTCATTGTGACCTGGCAGCAAACAAGAATCTCAAAAAAGCCTTTTATTTTCTGTACTGAGAACAAAGTTTTATTTATTGTTTTCTCTTCAATAAAATAAAAATGTAGAAATAGAATTTCAAATCACTACACTTTTATATGAAAATGAGTGAATAATAACCACAGACAACCTTTTTAGTTGCTTTCTATGGGGATATTTAAACTACAATGCATTTGGTCTCAAAGTTCTTTAAGAATAAATATTTTCTAGTGCCACTAGGTGTCATTATATCTATTATTAAACCCTGTACAGCAGCTCTTCCCAGTACCTAGCAAAGTTAACGACTTAATCAGCTTCATCAAAATTTCAGTTTTAAAAGAAAAGAAGATGTTAAAATATAAGAAATTATGAAATTGGAGAAGTTAATCTCCTAAAGCTCATTTACACAGAAAATAAACCATTCTATAAAATCAGACTTGGAAGTTTAAAACTTAAACTCTTATTTCATTAATTTTACTACAGATCGTTCTGTTGAATACAGAGGTGCCTTCTTTTAATCTTCATCTGATACCTCCCATAACTGACTATTATGTCAGTCAGAGTCCAAAAAGTGCATAGGCACATAGCAAGAATGAGCTTCATATTCTTAAGTATAAAACTGTGACTTGAAAAAACAGCTGTCCCCCAGAACTGTTGATCCTGGAAGCAGCTTCTCATGGCAGGCACAAGCCCTTCTGCTCTAAACATCTGTAATATACATGCATATGTGCATATAGTCATAAAGCCGTTCATGCCAAAGAATTTGACTCCAAGGTGTGTTCTTTAGTGCTCCAGTGATACAGGAGAGCTCTACCCAAGTGCTTTGATGACATCAAGTTACTAAGTGTATTTAGCAGCTACCTAACATATTAATATAGCTATTAGAAGAAATACTTTTATGTTGATTTTCTTTCTCTTTAGAGACAAGTGAAGCTCAGGTAATATTTCTGCTTTTTGTAGGATAGAAGATGCATCAGACGCATGTTCAAAAGCTGATTCAGGATGTTACAGGCCCTGCTCTAATTGCATAAATTAACAGCATGCTGGTTTCACTGTCAGAAGCATTTCTCAGCCATCTGACTCTATGCTAGTTGAGATAGCTGTAATTTCCATCTTTTCTATAGTTGACTAGAAAGTGCAAGGGCTGCAAGGGAGTGTGGAAATCAGTTAAACTATTCTAATTGGTCAGACTATCCATTTCATTCTAGCTCTGAGTATCTGTGCCTCAGAGGTATCCAGGTATTTTTACCAGTTGTTTGCTGAACATCCAGACTCTCTCTTCGTGATGTTCTACCTTAGACATCTTCTCACTCAAAACCTCCTCATTATATTTCCACTGGAAAATATTTAATTCAGAAGCCTCTTCTTTTTTGTGAGAGGCTTACACTGGAATCTCTTGGTTAATTACATAAATATGCCTTCCAGGGAGAACAGAGACCTCAGACACTGCATAATGTAGGACTATTTACTTAAAATTCAGCAGAAGTTTAAAGGTGGCCACTGGGAAAATGAGATAGTCAAATATTGAACTTGTTCAAAGAAATCAAAGCACTTCCCCCTTCATCTCCATACTTGCAGTATTTTAATATACTTATTAGTCTCTCTTCTGTCATGATTCTACCTTTAAGAGAATTTAACTAAGTGTACCAATTACGTTTTCTTAAGGTTTTATTTTCTAAAGCTGAAGCTGTCTAAAGTCCCAGCATGAGGAACTTAGAAGGTGACATTTCACTAATAACTGCTCTGAGAAACTGACAGAGATTGATAGAGTGGTTTTAAAGATGTCCCCATGAGAAGCATCTCATATAAAATGAAAATGACACTGAAACTTTAGAAAACTAACTCTGGGTTGCGCAAGTGGTTTGTTTACAAAAAAGAACTGGCATAAAGAAACACTTTCAGGTAGTTTTCCAAATGGTGTGTATTTTTTTTTGTTTAGAAATGTCTTCAGATTTCTTTTTAAACAGCAGTTTTGTGTTTAATAAAAACCCACTGAAAACTCTTTTTCACCTTCCTACATGCTAGAAACATGCACACTATGGGATGGGCTGTGCACTGGCAGTTCAAAGAATGAGCACTGAATGAGGAATTTTCTGTGCAGAAATCTTCAAAGCTCAGTATGAGCAAGTTCATATAGTGCACCCCTCTCTTGCTGTGAGCCTCTTAATCTGTTTTTGTTAATTCCATTACCTCACTATAGATACTAGAAACCCCAAGGTTTCTTTTGCACATTTAGGCTTTGGTCTTCTGCAGAAAACATAAGAGCCGGGAAACTTCTTTAGGTTAACCCCATTGCCTGCTTCCTCAGCCCGGCAGGCACAGCTGCCAAAGGTTACTGCTCTGCAATCTGCATTTTGGAGTCATGTGCTCACATTTCAGGCATCCTATATCATAATGGAGTCTCTCTTTAGCCAGCAACAGAACAGAAGAAGAAACTGGTCAATCGTTCATGAGGAGTGCAGGAGCAGTTGAGGACCTAGGACAGCTCAGCCCAGCCTCGTTCAATAGCTGAAATGCACACACTTAGGATACAGTGAAAAGAGCATTTGGTCTCTGGGATTTAGTTTGATTTTTATATCCAATTGCAAATGCAAGCAAATGCATATTCAACAAGAATACTCAGTGGCTCTAGGGACAGATAAGTGTGCTTCATGGGAGGTGAGCAGTGCTCATCCAAATAGAGTATGAAACCTGACATTTTGTAAGTTTGGTCCAAGTGTACAGTTTCTGCTCTGACACCACACTTCTCTCTGTGCAGGAATCAAATTGCCACTGAATGCTCCTTGACTTTCACCATAAAACCCCTTTTATATTAATTTTTAATATAATTTTAGAAGTAAATCCCACCACTCCAGATTTAGTAAAGTAAAATCAAACAAAATATAAGTTCTGATGGCAAAGCTGCTGTTCTCCAGCACAAGAGAATTAATTCTAACAGCCTCATCATTACTTCAGAAGAAATTCTCTTCAGAAGAAATAATGAAAAAGGAGGCATTTTATTCTCCCTTGAGTTAGATATGATTTTCAGGTCTCTTAAGGTCTAGTCTCTCTTTTAGAAAGAAAAGTGTGTGAGTATAAGTAGAAATGCTGCCTTCACTGATTCCCCTATATCTTCTCTGTTCTTGAAAAATAATTAAAACCAGAAACAGAAGAGTGTGCTTGAGATGGGAATTGTCCTTTATTGAGCACGTGGTCATAGTTGTACAGTTCTGTGTGGTTTTATACAGTTCATAAAAATCTATTTTATTTAAATGATTTCGTGTTGAGGACACATATTGAAAAGTGGCATAGAGAGATGTTAATCATTGCTGCTGTTTCTTGAATTGTCATTCTGCCAGGTGTGGTGCAGGCTTAAAAAAACCAATATCCTTTTCTTATGGGTATATAAATGCATTAAACTATTCTTTGTGAGAAGCACTGCCAGATCAATAAGACATTTTATCCATATTTTCATGGTGGTCCCTTGAGCCTCCAGTTTCCATTCTAGCTATTAATTGAGCCAAATGACAGCAGATATTATAAAAGAGATTTCCAGCTTCAAATCCTTTTACTAGTCTTACATTAAAACCTTTCATACTGATATTACTCAGTTGCTCAGGTTGAAGTTTTCTGCTTTATTTCTTCTGGACAATATCATGGCTCCTTAATATTTTTTTTATTTATATTA
The DNA here is from genome assembly GCA_013396755.1 of Sclerurus mexicanus. Classification (NCBI taxonomy): domain Eukaryota; kingdom Metazoa; phylum Chordata; class Aves; order Passeriformes; family Furnariidae; genus Sclerurus; species Sclerurus mexicanus. Next base: position 242,433 of record VWZF01000489.1, on the reverse strand, counting down.
TTTTCCACCTGTGAAGTAACCATTACAATGACAGACATTCTTTAGGTCCAATGCCTAAGTCTGCAACTGAAGGCATCAGAAGATGTTTTTACTTTGGCAATTCAGCATGGGTTTTCAAACATGTGAGACCTCCAAGGATTTACCTTTATCTAATTATGAGATATCAGTTAAGGGATGTACATTGATGTGACTGTCTATCCCTTGAAAGTTCATCTTTTGAAACTTCTTGTCAGTTAGGCTTTGCAATGATATACCCAGGATCTCTGGTTCCCATGCATCACTGATTTCATGTAACTGCCTTCCAGGCTTCCTAGCCCTGGGCACGTAAACTACTTTGGTCCTGCTGATGAGCCCAGCTTTCAAACTAATCTTCCTCTAAAGAATACAAATATACCTGAACACTAGTTTATAACAAACAAATTAAATAGAGAAGCAAAAGCCATGGGACTTAGTGCATATTACTGGTAAGGAAGGAAATTTTTCAAGTTTACAGCTTGTTACTGTCAAGGGATTACATACGAGACACTGTGATAGGGGGCACCGTTTCTTCTTTCAGGTATCAGACAGAAAGGTACAGAACACACACTTATCACAAGGATCATGCAGATAATGTGTTTCTGAGTATTACAAACAGCTACATTTAGATCTAGCATGTCTCACCTGTACTGCATATGTTTGCCAATTATACATGTTCATCAACATTGTAAATGTGCTGTGTATTGGTATGGAATGATTAAACAAGGTAAAAGACTTGCAAAAATCATATGCAAAAAATCCCAAAAATTAGTGAAAGATATGAAATAACAGAACAGAAGCAGTTCTGGAATGAGAAAAGATACAGCACAAAGATAAGAGAAGATACAGCACAAAAGTACTACAGCTGTGCATGATGTGACATATGGGCAAGGTGTGGGTGGACAGATGGCTCAGGAGAATGAAGGCTGAAAAACGGGCAGAAACTCCAACTCTAACAGTTCAGCAGAAGAGCTGTCATCAATCAGAAGGTATTCTACTCAGAAGCAGGTCCATGTGACAAGCTTTGGGACATGGAACAGTTTGAGGAAAGGCCTCTGTTTTTCTGACAAGAATAGGCTGTGCTGAACTGGTCTTCTCTGCCCAGGCTAACATAGTTCAGTTGGTGCTAAATGCCAAAGAAACAATGTGCTCAGGTCCAGGAACAATACTCACTCCCACAGCTCTGAAGGCTGAACAGGGAGGTTGCAGAAGTTTGGTCACCAGCCTTTGAAGTGCACTTGGAAGATGCAAAGGCTGCAGGCACTGGAGGCTGCAGCCAGACCCAGGTTCCTGGGTGAGGTGAGAGCACTGTGATATCTCTGAGGCCATGTGCCACTTCTTCTCCTGTGGTTGTCCTAGAGACAAATAATTTTAGGTTATAGCTACTAAAACCTAAATATTTCTATCTGTCCAACAGATTTGCTGGTTCAACATACAATGCTGTCAAACTTCTCAGTAATTTTTACTTTTTTCTATCACTTTCCCATCCACATAAATTTGTGACAACAATTTAATCTCTCTTCAGGAATAAAAAAAAATAAAATTCATCATGGTCTTTCTATGTGATGTAAATGTGACAATGTATTCTATCATTTTAAGTCAAGGTTAGGGCTTGACTTTGTTTTGTTGTTTTTTGGTGATTTATTTTTTTCACAGTACTTTGGTGGTGTTATTAAACTGTTTTTTATTCTTCATGATGACAAGCTGAAAAAATAATCAGTGCTAACTTCTAACAAAAGGGAACACAGTGGTATCAACTCTTTAAATGACTGCTAATTATCTTCACTTTAATAAATTTGGGTGTTTTCAAATGTCTGAAGGCTAAAGATGATAAAATCGCTTTTGGATTTGAATCTCTGTTGTAAAAATACTTAGATATAAGTATTACCATTACTAGTATCACTACTACAAATATTAGTATCCCAATGGTAATAATCACAAACTCAGAGAATTAAAAGTTTAGAGGAAACATATTGTTAAATTTAGAGCAAAGATGAAAGTTTAAAGAAAAAAATTAAGTAATATCAAAGAAAATTAAATAGTGTAAAAACACATTAAAAAACCCCAGTAATTTTTCTGGAAAATTACTCTGTAAGTAATGTTTTGTCTCTTGTTCCTGTGTTTTATAACTCTTAGTTCACAAAGAAGAGAGTTCAGCTAATTTTCAATTCTACATGTTGTTAGTTTGTAGATGGTATGGAAAATTCTTTGTCTTTAACAAGGAGGCTGATTTCTTGAATGAAGTGTAAAATAGGATTCAGATTTATCTGTAAATGCAGAACTGGTGTTTTTGTAATTGGGAAGCCTCACCATAACTAAGAAGGTCTCACCATAAACTTCAAGAGAGTCTTCTGAGAGAATTGTAGTACTGTTTGTGCTGTATGCTAGCAACATGCTCAATATGCCATTTTCTACATCATTATTTTCTGGTTGTGATTTTGTTTTTACTGTAGACTTGCTTCCCTTCATTCCTTTTTCATTTGTCTCTAGGCTTAGCCTTTCCATGCTTCCTTAACTTCAGGTTTTTACTTTTGCTTCTCTGATTAATTCTTTGTGACTTTTCCCCTTAACTATCCATCTCTGGGGGTCCTCAGAGGGCATAATTCTGAACTTCATGATCAGAATGACTAGAATGACCTTCAATAGCATTAGGTTCATTACAAACTTTGTCAATACCAGTTCGTAAGTTTTTGCTACAGATTTAGCTATGTAACTAAAAATATGACTCCACAATTTAGGAAAACTAAGCCTATTTCAGCAACAATAACAACATCAACAAATGATACCATATTGACATAGAAATTAAATTCTGAAACACAGAATTAGTGTGAAAACCTGGATAGGAACAGTACTGATAAATATAGCTAGGCATATAAATGAAACTGCCTTCTTGAAAATTATGAAATCAACCTAAAATCTTTAGATTTGCTTTTAAACAAAAAATTAGTTTCACTGTATCTGCCTCTGCATGACTTTTTTACAGAAAACAGAAGGTTCAATAACTGCTGTTTCAAGAAGTGAAAACTGACATTGTCAAGAACTTATCCAACTCTAGGACTGGGAAATAGGCAAAAAAGCACCAAACAACAAGAACATTTACAAAATTTGGTTTATACTAATTTTTTTTTTTGTTACTGAGGGGCCAGTATGTGTACATGATGCACCCAGTTCTGTAAAAATACTTCGAAAGAGACCAGCTTCATTGCTGGATCAGTGGACAAATGTTAACATGGCACTTTTCCCAAGCTGATGTTTGTTACCTCTCCTGACTGCACATGTCCTGGTTGTCAGTTTGGTTCAGGGCTGGCTGCATCAGAGAGACATACCCTCAAAATGGTAACTCATGAATGACTGCTTGCACATTTAACTTGCCTAACCGGTCTGTAAAACAAGTAAAAACCTACTTCTCTGTGAAGTTATAACTGCTACTGTTCCTGCTAGTGCTGATTGGTCTGAAAATAACTTCAGGGCAGCCTGAAACTTCAGTTACAGCTGGTACAAAATACACCAGTATGAAAAATAATCATTATATGATAAATGTGAAGTGTTTTGCTTAGATTTTAGATAAATGAAACATTGGGTCATTTGTCTACAGCTGTTTCCTCGTCTCCATATACAATGTCCTTTTCCTTATTATAAGGAAGTTCATGACCTCTGTAGCAAAGTTTCTCATTTTCCACCCCAAAGGATTCGCTTGACATTTTCCTATGACAAGAAGAGGCTCTTTCCATGGAGGACAACTCTGGCTACCTACAGTAGAGATCTTCTTTTGTCCTCCAAGATGTTGTCTCAGAATATCCACCCAATGGCACTTGTGATGCAAGGCCAAGTGCCCTGCTTCAGGGTTATACATTGTATGTGTACCTGGCTCAGTCAGCACTCCATTGGACAGACTTTTCCACTGTCAGAATTTTCTGCTCAGCTTTCTTCGGCACCTTTTTCTCTTTTTAGACAAAACATTCAGGTACATATCATCTCATGAAACCAGCCTGTCAATACTTTTTTTTGCCTTTCACTAAAGCTACTGCAAGAAGATATTCTGCTGCAAGCCATGGCCCTAAACTCAACTATCTTTTCATTTATGGATGTAGATTATAAGAATTCAATAGACATACTAGTAATCTCTCCCCACCCTGTACTGTACTTTTCTCCTCACTTATGTGTTTTCTTTTCACTTTTTATGACATGCTCATTGTTCCCAGCTCATCCTGATATCAGCTTTTTCTTCAAAATCCTCTCTGTGTTCATATTCTGAAGATGCAGGGGCACAGCATGCTGAGGCTGCCCTGTGCCTCTCCTCACCCAAGTGCAGGATCCTTTTCACTTCGCAACATCTTCTGGGCTGTTTCTGGACTGCTGACCTGTGAGCATGGTTGCTGCCTGCTTCAGTGGGCTGGTCTGAGCATAATCAAGCCTTGGGGAGTTGTAGAAGTCAAGGGATCATAAAAGAAACAACTCACAGTAGACAGATTAATCAGAGCATGCATTTTTATAACATTTATTAAACAGACTGCCTGTGGTTGTTGCACTTGTCCTATCTTATAGCTGTTTCTGAGGAGTTCTACTTGCATCTGAACCTCCTTTCCACAAAACTGTTTTTAACTGTAAATATAGGCCTGAGACATACACAGATGTCTGATAAACTGAGTCTCACACACATTTAAATGAAGACACATTGAAGTTCATTTTGGGCAATCATGAACTTCTATCAAAAATTGAATAACAATCCTTAAAAAATAATTGCTAGTATATAATGAAATAAAAATTGAACAACAAACAGTAGGAAACCCTAATCATACTTACATCTCATATTAGTGGTAAGATTTTAGACTCCATATTGAATTGAACTTTTTCAGATATTTAATAAAATAATTTTTTGTGTTCAAATCTGTTGTCTGGTTTTATTTTTGTTGCATTTCTTTTTTTTTTCTCTTGTGCTGTCCCTTATCTATGTATGTGAAATAGCAAGTAGCACAAGCAAGTAATCAAATAAGAATTTTTTTTAAAGAGAATTTTGCTCTCTGATATAAATTATGTTTGAAATGGCCCTTAAGTTAACGTTTGTACTGCTTCAGTTGTTCTTTAAGTATGAAGCTATTTTTAGAAGGTGATTCATACGGAGACATTTAATATTTCTTCATAGAATATAGACTAAAAATGCTCTATAGTGAGGAGTTCATGTATTTCTGCTATGAATGTTTCCTTGTGCTTATGAATTATGTATTACTGCATACCATGGGATACTTATCCACCTTAAAACCCACAAAAACTTAGAACTGTATCAAACGTGTCAGAATAATGCTCTTATTTTAGCACTATACATGGTCCTATACATATACATATATATACATACATATATACTTATATGGAGTTCTTCGTTCATAATGTCCTTGGAGAATTCTTTCGAAGTTTCTTGTCATAAAGATAATTGTCACTCCTTCAACATAATAAATTATTTTCTTCCTTTTCTTGACTGCTGAGATGAAGAAATGGGAACTTTGGTGTTCTCAGTATTTTGCTTTCTTGATATCTTTAGAATAACCAGGTGGCTCTAGGAATTGCATGGGCTATCCATGGGGTTTAGCTACTTGACCAGGCTCATCCCACTTTGTAAGAATAGGTGTCAGCTGAGAGTATCTGTGTTGTTAAGTTCATCCAGTTAGGGGATATTTCAGTGCAAAAGGGAATCAAAAGTAAAGGGAGAAATTACAAATGACAGCACACAGAGATACAAGTGTTGGGAAAGACTTCTGCCACCGCACATGCAAAACAGAGACAGAGGATCATCCAGGCTACATAACATGGAAAGGGAAACCTGGAGACAAGCCCACCACTGTCACAACTTCCAAGGGACCAGAGACTTTATAATTCAACTTTACCTGCATCTTTTATGTACAGGTTTCCCCTTGTTTAGAGTGTAACCCTTAGAAACCCCACACATGTGAACATAGACTGTTCCTTTCTTCCCTGGTGTCCAGCCCTGCACCCCTCCTGACCTTACTGGATGTATCACCAGTCACTCCCCATTCCTGTGCTTCCACTGGGTTTGGTCCTCCTGCTCCCTTATTGGCCCCTGTGTCCCCCAAACCACACCACTCCCCCTGAACCCTTACCCAGTCACATCCTACCTCCCAAACCCCACCCGAAGAGCTTAAATACCTTTGAGAAAAGTAATTAAGGGCTTTTTCTACGACATCACTAGGTGGGAGTGGTGTGTGTCCTTGCTCCTGACCACGTGGGGATTTCGCAATCCCCTCCATACTCTGGGAAACCTGAGGAAATAGATGGAGCCGGATCTCCCCAAAAGCTGTTACACAAGTCATAAACAGGGATATCAGAGGCAATGACAAGGACCAGAACCCCTCAGTGAGTAATTACAGGGCCACCAAGAACCTGCAGGCACAGCATTGGAGAAGCACCACCCAGACCTGGAGCTGATATGAAGGGAGAAACAAGAGGAAGATAAGGATTTGGAATATTCAAGAGCAGTCTGTGGGACAACACAAAACTTCTGAAAGAACACTTAGGGGAAAGAATGGAGTGGAACAGAGATGAAATTAAAGAGAAAGGCATATAAAAGAGGCTTGACATGTCTAAACCAGGGCTGGTCAGTACAATTCTCTGACCGAGCCTGACTTCGGATAACCCCAGACTATTTACACATTAAATCCTTTCTTAAATATCTCTGTAATCTCATTCTCTGTCTCCTGTGTGAGGGCTGGGAGGTCTGAGTACCTGCTACTGGTGAGACCTATGTGATTTGATGCCAGCAACTGGAGTCAGACCAAGGTGCTGTTTGGTCTGGTGTCTGCTACTGAAGCGAGTGGAGGTCTCAGCTTCAGCTGGGATGGAACTGGTGTCCAGGTATTGAGAGGACTGGGGTAAACAAATTGAGTGAGAGGCTCAGTGACAGCAGCTGGAGCAGGGCTGTGGTTCACTTGGTGCTTGATGCTGGCTGATGGAGGTGGCCAGAGTTTTGCATCTTCCCCAAACCTGGTGTATGTGGAGTATGTGTGTGTAATGCTCTAGCAAACTTCATGCCGGACCAAATGGTAAGTAAGGGAGCCACATGGAGAGTAAGAGCACCTGAGGTCCGGGAAGGGTTACCCAACAGACAGAGAGGCCCTGCCAGTACATGGGGAGACCCTGCAAATGGGCGTGTGCTTAGGAGTCTTGAGAGTATTAAGTGTGTGCCTGCATTAGTGACCTTCAGCCCTGAAAAACTGGAGAAAAGGAAGCGAGCTTGACTGTCTGTATATCTATGTATGTCTATATGTGTATGCTTTATGAGTCCTGGTCATGTTACACGTGGGTGTTGCTAAAGGCAGAACATTGCCTGTGGCAATCTGAGCAGCTGTCAGTATCTGTGTTCTCTGTATGTGTGTGTTTGGGTTACATGCTAAACTTCGCTGCTGTCAGAACCCACAAACAGCAGAAAAAGCAGCAGCCACATCCATTATCTTGTGACAGAGAATCCCACCTGGGCTACAGTGACGAGGAAGGAGGTGTCCTTGGCCTCAAAGTACATCGCCATAACATCCCATGCCATTTTTCCTTTGTTGTGAGTGAAGAAATTAGGTATGTGTAGCAGTCGCAGAAGAGGCAGATGCTCTTGCAGCATTCTGATGCTTCTCTAAAGACACTTTAATTTCTTTTGTGACTTATATTCTTAGGACAGGAAAGATTTTAATTTGTAATAGGCATTATGAAGATAATCAACATTGTGATATAACTGATTAAAAGATGGTTCCAGTCATTTTATGAGGAGTGATGGACCTGAATGCTTCATATTGTATGTGAACTTGAGGCAGAATAATATGAGGAAGACAGATGATGCATATTAGAAAATAATTATGTGACCATGAAGTGGTGGCAGGGAGTTCTCCCACTGCTCTGACTATCTCTGAGAAATGCAAATCTGAGTGCTAATACACCCGGACACCAGGACACATAAATCCACTCCCAATATACAGTTTAAGAAACTCAGTATAAACTCAAAAACTCAATGGGGCTATTTCAGAATTGCAAAAGTGCAACTATATGCAGAATTAAGCTCACAGGATTTGGCACATTAGGTAAGCATCCTGTCTCTAGCACTGTCTCTGTCTCAAGTGCAGGTTTCATTTATTTAATGCATAATGATTCCATTTTAATTACTTTGTATACTACACCAACCTGTTTGTTTTTCTCGTTCCTTTCCAAGAAATAATCAAAGGGCGAAATTCATGAAGGACTGGTCAATACTGAAGTCACTTCTAGTTAATTTGCTTGATTCATATTAATTCAGTGTTGCTAAGCCTACTGACAAAACTTTTGTGTATTTTTTCAACATTGGAGAAGTCTCAAGAGAATGAAAATAAAGAGAAGAGTATACAGTTTGCATGGTTAATCATACAGCAACCATGAATGATACCGAGTTACCATCATGGTAAGTGTCTAGATAGATTGTTCCTATTACTGTCTTTGTACACTTGTACTCAGTTATCACTGATCCGTATATGAAGAAATGCGAAAAGATCTCCATCTGGGATTCAAACTGTTACATCAGCAACATTTCTTGCAAACATCACTCTGAAATGATGGATTTGATCACAAAGACATAGCTATTCAAATTAGATGATAATTTTTTTCTTTTAGAAAGAAAATATCACTTTTTTAGTTCTGTTACAACCCATGGTTAAAGGGTAACTGAGGTTCTTGGTAATATATCCCTTGTGAAACACCACTGAATGACTGGTGTGTGTATATGTATATATATATTTTATTTTTTTTTTAACAATTTTGTTACAACAGAAAGGAGGTATGTAGTTGTTTTGGTTATTGTTATCTATAGTAATATAACAGTATATAAACATAAAGCTATCACTTAAGAAAATGTGTAAGAAAAAGAAAAAAAGAGAAAGAAAAGAGTAGATAGTGAAAAAGAAAGATATCACCACTCATGGATCCAGCAATGAGACTTGATATTGAAATTTAGATATTTGTTGGTCAAAGTGATGGTCCCAGTCTTGATCCATCAGGTGTTGGGAAGCCCAGAAACAAAGAATTCAATGGATTAATATGTTAATGGTGCATGTGGGAACACCCACGTATCTCAGAAATGAGTCTTGGGGTGCTTTGGTGATTTTTGGGGTGATGTTTATTTGACCAGTGATATGTGTATGAGCAGTTGCTTCCTTTCCCACAGTTCGCCACAGTGGGAATTTTTGTCCAGATGCATTAACCAGAATGTGCTATCCAGATCTCAGCTTTGTCAGACCTGGAATCAGCGCCTTCCTGTTGCAAATTCTTCCCTTCTGTGCTTATCTCAAGTTCCTGCTGTTGTGGTTTGTCTTATGGCAAGTTCCTTCTGCAGTCTTGACAGTGTTTGAGACAGGTAACTGTGCTCTTTAAGTCCTTAAAAAATCTAAAAAAATTATTCAAAGGAGTTTTTTTCTTTTTTGGTGACTTTTAGAAAGGGAACCAAGGAGAAATTGCTGAGCCTCAAATCCAACAAATTTACCTGTAATAAAACATGAAAGTGGAAAAACAGATACCTTCTCTTTTTTGTCTGCTTATTTTTCATAGCTTCGTCTTCAAACTGAGTCTTTCCAGAAATTCTTTTCTGAGAGCTATTAGGTGCTTCTCAGTGTTTGTGCACTGCAACTAATCCTAAAGGTTAATCCTATAATGAATATAATGAGTAATATAAATTAATCTGTGATAAGGCCTGACAACAGTATTTGGAGCTGAACTTGAAGTTCAAAAGGGTTTGAAGGGCTGGATTTTGTGAGGTGCTCAATTTGATTCAATTAATTTGTTATCAACTCCTAAGAAAGCAGCAAACCAAAGTAAATTTGTGGTTGTAAGTGAATCCAGAGTCACTAGGGCAACTCAGACTGTTTAGAAATGGATCTTTCTGCTAGAATGCTAGAAGTATTAAGTTTTCAATACATACAGATACCAGGCTAAGTTAACTCTACTACAATTTTTCCTTTTTTTTTTTTATTTTTTTTTTATTTTTTTATTTTTTTTTTATTTTTGTACGGCTCTGCTGACAGCAGGAAAAATATTATTGGTCATCATGTCATCAGGATTTTTTTTTTTTTGTGCCTTCTTCACTCAATTCCATTCCAAATAAAGAAAGGGCAATGGGTTAATCAGACATTTCTTTTGAGTTTAATGTGTTTTAAATTCTCTTTCTCGTTGTTTTTACTTTTTCCCCCTTTGATATGGTTTTAAGGGACTAATTCTGACTATTTTTCTTTAAGCTTTATTTCAAGGATAACAAACATTTCACATTTGCAAAACAATGTGCAGATACTACTTTACTGGAGGTGAGTTCACCACATGGAGGACACAATATGTTAGTTGTAAGAAAAAAAATCAGACATGGAAGGGAAATTCTGTGTCTAATTCAGTAAGATTTCTGTTTCTAAAACTCTTCCTCATAAATAATAAAACACTTGCATACATATTTGACTAAGCAAAGGTTAAGAAAAATCATTCCCCTTGGATGTCTCTGTTGTGTCTGAATGTTGTTGCTGACTACAAGTAGGATAGACCAAGCCCTGGTTGCAGTGTGACAGCACCACCACTGAACAGTGCTGGAAAAACACAGTCAGTAGTACAATAAAGCAAATGCCAAACACAGAATTCACTCTTCTTAACTTTGATTAGGTATCTTAACTGCATCAGTTATTTCATCTTGTTTTAAACTCTGTTGAGAAAGATCTGTCCAAGAGACAGATCATGATATCCAAGGGTGACACCATCATGATTTTTTCCCTATGCCTACAGATATAGCTAGATATCTAGCCTGAGTGGGCTGACTCAACTTTAGATGTTGAAGTTAAGTCATAAATAGGCCACTAGCAGACTTTTTCTTTCTTTGAATCGTGCAACTGAAAAGCTGCTATGATCTCATTTTGATAAAAAAGTCAATTTTTTCTAGAGCTGGGGCATGGCAAAGGTCTTTTCATTTGAATTAATGTGGTTTTAACAAAAGTACTCCTGGAAACAAAAATGTGTGATTAAATCAGTTGTTATATATACCTTGCAGTAGATGGAGCTTTATGAAATCTGGAAAACAATAACTAGACTAATGGTCTGAGTCTTAGATAAAAATGTGTCAGGTAATAAAATCTATATAAAGACCCCAGTGGCAGAAAATATATATAGATATTTACACAAATGCACATATACCTAAATGTATGATATTCCATGTTCTTCATATTTATATTTGACAAAAGAGCAATGATAGTTCCTAATAAATAGTGCAGAATTGTTTAAGGAAAGAGTCTGTCATGGAAAGAATATGCAAAATTAAATAGATTTAAGAGTGTAGAGTTTCTACACCTTTCTTTCACTTTTCCTGAAACTGGAGCACTAACTTCTGAAAGCTTAAGATTTCTTTAACAAAGTTTCTTTGCATATCACAAAACTTCCTACATTCTGATTCTTTCTACTCTTGTCCCACTTTTTACACTGTACAGACCACTCTCTCTCTTGTTTCTCTTTCCTTGCTGGCATACCACTTATACAACATCACAATGAAGGCAGAAAAGCAGAAAAAGTTCAGATAACCGTTTTTTTCTTTATTTTTTTTTCCCTCTCCAGAGTTCAGCTGTGATTCTGCCTTGATTCATAGGCAAACTAAAGAAAACTGGTTTCTATGCTTACTATACTACTTTATTAGCTTTTTCTCCAGTGATGAGAGTAATAAGGAAAAAATCAAATCCAAGCAATATTTACAGCTCTGAACAGCATCCTGAACATAGTGAGGACAATTTTTATCATTTTAATGAAATAAAGAAAATATTGACTAGGAAGGATAATAATATTGGAAACTGCAGGTAGATAAATGGAGAAATTACCATTCTTACTGTAATAGCTACTCAGCATAATGCAGATCTCATCTGCCTCCAAAGTTGTCCTATAACAACTTGTGTAGACTTGTCATTCAACATTCTTGAATAAAAGATGCCATGTAGAGGTAATACCTATCCTTCATATTTTCAGATATTTATTGACAGAATTTTAACTGCTAAGAAAGTTCTCACTTCTTCATTTCATCAATTCTACATAAAATAATGGGGACGAGGAGCTATTGTGTAACACCTGTGCTTGAACATTTATGGCTTGTTTTTTTTATGTAGACTCCCTACTGGAGCACATCTTGATGCAGTGTCCAGGTCTTAAGAGCAATATAGTACTGAGTCTTCCAGTGTTGAAGGGTATGTGCATTGCAGGTCATATTTTATTCAAAGAACATAGTAATTATGGTATCCAATGAACAGTTCAATGGAAAAGTTCATTGAGATTTTTCAAGTAAGCACCTTAACTTGTCTCTTTCTTCCACAAAATCTTCTTTCACAATACTTTAACCTAACACTCTACATGCCTCAATGACCAATGTTGGGACTATTTCATCCAAATGATTGCATTTTTGAGCTTCTCAAATCAGAGTCCTGGATTCTTTAGTGCTTTCAACTCTTTCAATCTCAACACCGAGGCTCAGTGGTGAGTAGGTCAGATCAAATCAGCCATGAATGGTTGAAACACTACGATTTTCCTCACTATAGTTTACCTGTGCAATTTGCAAGATTTGGTAATGTTTTAAAGCCAAAAAGTAAAATCACAGAGAAGACTTGTCTTAGAATGGCTTTTGCTAGCTTTACCTTTTTTATTACATGCATATTATGTGTACTAATTTATTTTTCTTGTTTTGTTAGTGAAATTTCCCCACAAAGAACTGACCTGATATCCTTTACTGTTGTTATTTGCTGCTTCAGGTTGGTCTGCCAGTGTCCATATTTAGCATATTGCTGGGTACAAAACAAGATACAGATTTTGAATCCCTTTTTATTAGCTACAGCTCTGTAACTGTATTCATTACAGTTCAGAGTGTATCCAGAGCTGATGCTCTGCTGCATTTCTTTTAATTATTGCTTTAGCTGTCCTGAAATACCATCTGTCTTAGGTACTTGTAGCCCCCATTATTTTAGCAACCTTTTCTTTTTATATGGCCAACAAGATAAGATGGATGTTTATGCACACATGTGTTGTGTTCTTATGTGTGTCTACTTTCCTGTGTTCCCAACTATCCCTAAGGGTTTGAACATCCTTTAGAAGCCTTGCTTGAACTGAGGTTTGGGTTTCTGAGGTAGACATCATTTGTATTTTGCATTTTGCATAATTTGTACCCATGAAAAGCTCAACTGCTTTTCTAACACAAGTGCAGATCTACACCTACCTGTGTGTTCAGTCGAACTAACACAACTGATGTGTGTTTATACACTTCTAAATATACAATGAACAACAGAGGGTTCAGAGCTTCATTTATCAAGAGATACTTTTGATCACCTGTGCTTAAAGGTGGCTTCAACACGTCCATGAAACACGGCTCTCCTCCCCAGTCTCCTTAGACCATACTTAGACCAAGATTATACTAATAAAACAACGTAATGCTCCCAGGTTGTAATTTTCTGAATATCAGGTGTCAGGGCCATCTCTGACAATATAAAAAGTTTTCACGCAGGTAGAATTCAAATTCATTAGTGGGCTGTCTAGAAAGTTATTTCAATAAATTAGGGTCAGTAAGTAATCAACCCTATTTCATCAAGAAACCCCCAAATAAAGTGAACCCAAATTAATAGGGCTTAATAGCAATCAGGGCATAGAATCCTGTGAGCAGAGAGAAGAGAAGGTATGTGTAGGGCTTGAGGGGACCCTGCACAAGAAATAGTTGAGGAGGTAAATTGTTTGGAAACCTCTTTTTGCTCAAGAAACTGTCGTGGCTAAAAGAAACATATGTTGCGGGAATGTGTGAGAACAACCACTGTATGTCTTTCCCTCAGAGCTGTTTTTCAGCTAAACTAGATAAGACAATAACCCTTATCTGAGAAGAAGCATTCCTTTTCTCACAAGTGGGGGAAGGGAAGAGAAGGAGGGAATGGAAATGACTCAGAAGGCAGCACAGTGCATGTCTAACACCCTTTGATATATAGAGTCAAGAAGACCTGGGGCCTGTGTCTGTTTTTTTGCCACAGAGCTGTGAGTTCTGGCAGCTGTGCAGTTTTCCTAAAATAAACTCCCTTTCTTGCTTGAAAGTCAATGGCTTAGCTCTCTGATTACCTGTGTGAACATTGGAGCTTGCAGTATGTAGCATCTGTATCTGACTGACAGAATGTTTGAAGGAACAGAGATGAACCCACTTTTGGTGAACATAGTTCATTCCTATTCCTAATAACTGCATAGATTAAGTGTCACAGAGCAAGTGTCATGGCTCTCTAAACTTCTTTAAAGATCAAATTTTTATTTGATTATCAGGCCAGCTGAAGGAGTCTGCAGCTGAGAGCCTAAATAAATGCAATGTAAATATTATAAAGGCTTTGATATGAGTTCAGACTCAAGCTGCACAGGCTACAGGCATAACAGCAGTACTGAAGTCAGATCACAGAATCACAGAATAACTTGGGTTGGAAGGGACCTTAGTGATCACCTAGTTCCAATCCCCCTACCATGGTCAGAGACTATTTCCACTGGACAGATTTCAACCTGTTCCAGTGCCTCACCACACTCACAGTAAAAAAAAATTTCTTCCTAATATTTAATCTAGACTTACTTTCTTTTAGTTTGAAGTCATTTCCCCTTGTTCTATCTCAACATGGCCTTGTAAAAAGTCTCTCCTCGTCTTTCTTGTAGGCTCCCTTTAGGTAATGGAAGGCTGGAATGTGGTCTCCTTGAAGACTTCTCTTCTCCAGGATCTCCAGGATGAGGAACCCCAGCTGTCTCAGCCTGTCTTCATAGGAGAAGTGTTCCAGCCCTGTGATCATAGTGGCCCTCCTCTGGACTTGCTCCAACAGGTCCGTTTCCATTTCTCCTTTCCATTCTGGAGACCACAGATCTGGATGCAGTAGCCCCAGATTTAGAGATATTTAGAAGTCTGTTTCTTACTGCAATCAACTGAAATTTTGATGCATAGATGATTTTGTGAATTTGATTGAAGACAATTGACTTGCCAAGAATGACATTTAAAATTTATGGCAAAATGGCAAGTCAAACCTTGGTCTTCCATTTCACTGCCTGGTAGCTTACTGCTGTGCTGAATTTACTGTGGTAATAGATAATAAAAAGGAAAAGAGTAGAATTCAAGAGAATATGTTCTTTGCCATAAAAGGGACCTGAAGCTGCTGAGCTTTAACTTAAGTCAACTATGAAGTGAGGTCTCAGTGTTTCCGCGGAGAATTAAAGCCAATGAATTCTAATGCTTACTGAGTTCTCAGTGTGTCAAACGAGGCTCTGCTGATGTCTCCTTTCATCACTTGTGCTAGTAAGAGTTCTATTTGTTTGAGGAGATTTTGCTCATTGTATTCCCAAATAAGAATTTATCCTCTGGACAGAGTGGGGTTAATTTAGTCTAATACTTGCCAAACAACTGTAGGTGCAATTCTTGTGTAGTCGTTTTCTGTTCACTGATTACTTATTAGCAGAAAGACATGCTTTGCAAATTGAACAGTGCTCTTAATTTTCATTTTTGATACCATTGACCTTTTTGTTTGGACTATCTCTTATTTTCCGAGGCTTTTTGAGATGACTCCTGAAACATTAGACCTGAGTTGTTCATCAGATTAATGAGTGTTACTATATCTATATATGTATATAGAATAGAAGAATCCAAACATTAATGTAAGTGGTTAAACTTTATTAAAACACTGAATTAAAGTTTACCCGTAGTAAAATAAAAGTTTAATCTAAATAATAGGGTACACAGAAATGTCAGATGACTTCTCAGGCCATGATTCTGTTAGTCATCTACAATGAAATAAGACCAAAATTTAAACTAAAAATCAATTATATTTTGGTCTCTCCTTTCCTAGCAAGAAAATAAGTAGTGATAGGGATTTCAGAAAGTGCTAGGTATCATCCTTGGAGTATTGTTTTCCTTGAAGCTCATTCTTCTCAAGTGTCTAGAAAATGAGATATTAATTACTTCTACCCCCTTTTGGAAATTCCAGTCTGAATGACTCATTCCAGAGAGCAATAAGAGTCTTTTCCATCTAAATATTAGGTATCTGATCTCAATTCCTTAGGCTACAGAATTTTTTTCTGTACTTACTTGCATTTTACTACAATTGTTTTTCTTAATTAATCCATATAATTCATTTTATGTGTGAGCATAATTCAGCATAGTTTGTAAATTTTGATTTAGAAGTCTTTAATTGTTCAGAGTAGTCACTTTAACAGAAAAGGAAAAACAATGTAATGAGAAAAATAATATATTATTTGTAAGGAGATAATTTAATTTTATTTTCTGGGATGACTGGTTGCAATTCCTCTTCATATACAAGGAAAGCTCACTAACTATTACTAATGTTTCTTGCAAATTATATCCTGAAAATTAATATTGTAATATGTAACCCCCACAGCTGTGGATGCATATCAGCTAATATTTTAAAGTAATGCCCATTAAGATCAATGTCAATTAACCAGAATTCATTGTTTGAATATCGATCAAGCATATTTAATTTACCATTAGTGTTAACAGAATGATGTATTAGTCAATTAAGATAACATTGACTGAGAATCTTAATTAGATATTTAATTCTTTAGTCAGATTTAAGGAAAACCTAACCATTGGTTTCAGTGCTTTCACTTTGCCTAGAATGTCTGATTATATTACAAGGAAAGATATTGACTTGCACATCAGTATGAACTGCCTGTTTTTCAACTCACACTGACATTCCCTGTTTTTCCTTTTCTCCTGGAATTTAGTATTTCCATCTAAGATTTCCTAAACCTTGCGTACTAGTTTTCTCAAGCTAAACAAGCCCATTGCAATGACATATTCCCTAACTGCAGAAGAGTCTTTTCCAAAGCAGGAAATTATTTCCAAGATAGTCGGAAACTGGTTGCTGCAAGAGAAAGCAGACCTTGACTGAAAGAGAAACTTATGATCCCCAAGTATTTGTGCAGAGGCTACTGGACAGGTGTTAAAATCTCCTCAAATCCTCTCTTTACCTAACTTTACCTAATTTCCTAACTCTATTTTTCATTTCGTCTGTAGCCTTAGTTCCTAACTCTATTATCTCTTGTCACCTTTGCTCAAGGAGCAACAGCTATGCCTGTTTACCCTCCTCATCCCTGTTCTCACACTTTGGCCACTGAATGAAGTAATGTTTTCCTTACATGTGGCATGGTAAAGGACAGCAGACTTTGGATTTGTACTATGTAGATAGGAATGAAAAAGCACAAGAAAAAAACTGGAAAGAGATCATCCGATATTTAATTCTAAATACAATGTTTTCTATTAGCAGCAAAAAATAGAAAAGGGGAAGAAAATATCCTCTTTCAACTGGATTGAAGCACTTAACTATGTGTATCAAAAAAAAGTGAAATAAAATATTCTAACATTGCCTATATTCAATGTTTAATCAATATGAAATATAACTTGTTTCTAGCATTTGCTTCTGAATACTTTAATATTTGGGTGTTTCATTGCAAAACAGAACTAAATAATTCTGTCATCTCAGGAAATCAAAGTTTCATACTACTGCATCTAGGAATACTTTTAGCTGAAAAGAAATTGAAGATTCATTTCAGATGGAAAACAACACTACATTTGAATTTAAGTATGTTTTATATAAGACTTTAATAACCAGGGCCAGTTAATAAAAACTCAGATTAAGCAGTGAGAAATAGGTATTGAACATATTTGAAATGGGCAAGCTCTTTAATTCAGCCAACCACTGCTGGAATAGCTACAGTTTTAGAATGTGGTGAATTCAGAATTGGGATTTAAGTACGTGGGTTAACTGTATCTCATTTAACAGTTTTTCTCTGGCTAAATTTGAGAGGTAACTGCTTCATCTTCAAATGATTTATTGCTAAATCATCTCTTACTTGATTAAAGATTTTTTGTATAATGAAACCTGAAAGAAGGAAATTAAAGATTACTTATGACATTTTTTTCCTAAATATATTTTTTCCCTAGAGATTTTACTGATACGTTGTTTGCCCTTTAAAAGGTTCTGCTCTTCTGAAGTGAATAAGAAAACTGTTGTTTAGCTTTTAGGAGACATGCATTGGAAGTACCAGCATAACAATACTGATCTCCTTGTGCTAAAGATAATTTTATTGTAAAGGTTTGTCAAGGGAAAATCATGTTATATATGTCTTGTTTCCTGTGCTTTTCCCTAAGTATACACTAATTGACACTGTCAGACATGGTATACCAAGTTGGGTGAAACTTTGATTTAATGATGTATGGCTGTTCTTTCATTCTTATGAAGGTAAGTTTTATTATGAAGCATCAAGAATAAGAAATGGCACAGCACAAAAGAGTATATAAAATGTATAAGAAGAGTACAGGAGTTTCTTAAAAGATTACAAACTTACATAATGAAAATTAAAGATTGTAATTATTTCAGCCATCAGCCATCCAGAAAATGCTCTCAGGAGACTCTTGGTTCCAGATATTTCTTTAGAAGAAATGTGCTAGAAGATGTGTCTGACTTTTTGAGTTCTCACTAGCACACAACTTTGAAAACAACCCACAGACGTCTTTAAGAATTCATTTAATATTTCCATGAAAGCCCTGGAATTCTTCATGATCTTTTGGAATGCTTTGAGAATGGTACACATGCAAATAGAAATGCTGTTTTAAACTTTCCATTCTCTTTTCATATGTATTCTATTTCTACTTGAAAAAAAATAAAATTTATAAGAAAAAAAAATGAGAAAGAAAAGCATTCCTCATTAAGTACTTACTTTTTTTCCTTAAAATTTCTAAAAAGTAGTAAATCCTGATCTGACTGTCCTTGTTCTCACACCCTCAGTTTACTAATTTCTGCTATCATCCATTAAGCAACATTACTGGCTGAAGAATGTAGGTCTGGTCATCATTCTTTGTAAAAAAAAAATAAAAAAAGTAAATACTGTTGACAGTAAATTTTAATATTTCTGTAGGCTTGGTGAAATTTCTCTTAACTTGGTTTAAGTAAGGTAAGTGATGTTTCACTTTCTAAAATAACTTTAATTTTGGTGTACTTGACTTAAAGATTCTCTTTCAGTTTCTTATTTTATTTGCTTATTTAGAAATTTGTTCAAAACAGGTGATGAAAACTCCACCTTTTGAAACTAAAGAACACAGAAAATGGCCACTGACATTTAGATGCTGATTTTGATTTGTGTATACGGTTGAATAAACTGTGCTTGAACCCTGAATAATCATGAACACATTGTAAACAAAGGATCTAAACAGCTCAAACCTCAGATTCATTTGCCATAATTAAAGTGAAGTTACTCCTGTATCCAAAGTTCAAGGAGACAAAACATCTTGAAAATTGGTAATGCAATATCTAGAAATAAAAGGGAAAAAAAATTCTTTTGCTGGATCTTGCATATGCTGGAAAGGATTTAAAACTTGCTTAATTTGAATTAAATTTGCCCTGTTGTGAGGTGCTGTATGTATTCTTTCTGTTAGCTAGAAGTGCTTAGTCTGTGTTCTATCTTTTGCATGAATAAAATGTGTTATTTACTTTCTTTTTAAATAGGGCTATAATAGTTTAGATTTTAAAAAAAATTTGTTGTATTGTTTTAGAATAGCTATCAGTTTCTGCATTTTTAGGTTCAGTCTTCCTCTCTCCCCACAATTCTTACTTTTTTCACTCAAAAATTCCATCTAAAAATGTACAAAAATATTGGCTTTCAGTTCACAAAGTCCCTTTTCAAAAATCATGCTCAGTTTCTAAATATCATGATTTTTTTTTTTTCCAGGAAGGTTCATCACTCATCAAATACTATTATTAAAAAACATTTCTTTAATTTTGTATTCTCTCTCCATATTGCATGGATTTCAATTCTTGTCTAGGGTTCTGATTTAAATGCCCAGGTTCAGAGTTTAACAATAACATCAACATCAACAGTTTTTGTGCAAGAGCGTACTTAGGTTATCATTCTTACAGCAAAGAAACCTAAAGCTATCTTTGAAAGAAAAAAAAAACAAAAAAACCAACCAAACAAAGAAGGAATATTTAAGGAAGGGATGTAAGCCAGATAACTTAAAAAATATCTAAAATAAAGTAATTTTTTTTGAGACCATGTCCTCCCTTGCTTTACTAGTATGAATATTCCAAGTGTAACAGTTTATTCTATAATACTCAACATAAAATGGTGAAAAATTTGGAAGAGTCATGAGAAGACTTCCATAGCAAATGCAGAAGAGTGCATTTAGTGCTGTAGAAAATCCAGATAACCTACTTAGCAGTAACAAAATTTATTTATGGACAAAAGATGTGGAAAAGATTTTTCAGCAAGTGAATCTGTCTACGTAGAGAGACTAATCCAAATATGTCAATGAATCAATTAGGAAAACAGTAGCAAGGACCAGGAACAGATGCTACCACATTAAAGCTACCACCTAAAACTTGAAATCTCTGTATCTAAGGTTAACGTCTCAAAATAATCCTTACAGGCAGTTACTGCATTGAGAAGGAATGACAAAAATTGCTAATTGACACAGAGTCATCAAGACACATCAGAAGTGGAAATTATTTATGTTACTATATCTGTAAATATTCAGTGCTGGTATTGCATTAAAAAGCAAAAAAGAAGCAAATCTCCTTTTGCTAGACATGTGGCTTTTGAAGACTACCTAATCATGGCAAAGAGACTTCAGGGAGCTATCAGGGAAGTGTATGAAGGTCTGAAGTTATTTCCATTTTCTAACATACAGAAAAGTTGAAAGGGTTTTGTAAATTATGCTTTCTAATTTATGGATTTAGTGATAAACATGAAAGGTATGCCTCACTTGTTTGTATCACTTCTGGGGAATCACAAAATACCTGTTTCTCAAGACAAATGACCACTGAATTTAAATTTAATAATAAAGAAAATTATGGAATATAACCACAGAAGAAACCTCAAAAGAATATGACAGTTATTTTAAGAGGTAGGCATCAAAGCATTTCCATGGAGGGTTGAAACAGAGGTTTGTCAGTGACTGAGGGAGCCTATTAAAGCTTTCTACTGCTGCCCTCCCAACAGATGTGAGTGATAAAACTCACATCATGTAGTGGAAACTATCAGATAAGAAGTCTATATTTTCTTCCCTAAGACTGTGATAAACTTGTCACTGATGATTTTGGATTAGGAGAAGCTTCACATCAAAAAAGTTCTAAGCTGGTACCTGTGGCTCTACATGAACACGACCGTAGACAGGGGACACAGAAGTGGGTCACCATGCTCCAGGTGACAAATGTAAGTTCTGATACTGGTGCGGGCACATGAGGACAGCTAGTTATAGGGCTCTTTCAACCTTATAAGTGTGAGGCTGAGGACTCAGGTAGCATCAGTGCCACTCTGACACATATGTGCTGTCTGCCAGCACTGCCTGTAGAGATGGAGGGTAGAGGAACACTAGGATTTTCTTAGCACTGGTGCCTCCAGTACAGTCACTGCAATGACAAAAAGCTATACCTCTAGAATTCTTCTTGAGACACAAGAAAAAATTTCTTTGTCAGAAGACAAAGAAACGCAAGCATCCAGATAAATCAGAGGACTGGGTATCATGCTCAGAAAACAATCCCTGTGATATACATTGTTTCTGAAGAATAGTCTGGCAGAGTGGAAAGAAAAGAAGAACTCAAAATGTGAGTCCCTAAGACTTAATTTAGAATCCATTAAAGAAAGTAGAAGCCATTGCTACAGATTCCTTGGAGATTCTGATCAAGGTTTTGAAAAACACTTCAGTGATTTAAGTGTTTTTCTCAGTATGCAATTTCTAAAAAGCTATGATTTTGAACATTCATATTACGGCATTCCTGGAGCACTGATGCTTTGTCCTGGAGCTTTGATGATTCTGATCCAAACATGAAACTTCATTAATCTATAGGAAGCAATGACTATTGGGATACTTCAGCTGATTATTTACATTCTCAGAGCACTAAAAAGAATACTACTGTATCAGTACTTTTTCTTAGGTGTGTGTTTTATATGGTTGTTATATTGATGAACTGTAGAGTTCAGTGTAGCTCTTAAATGTTAAACAATAAGTTTCCTTTGCCTTTAGCTGGAATCAGAGCATGTTTTTGATATATATAAAAAATGTTTCAAATGCATCCATATTATAATTTAATCTGTTTAATGTAGTTTCTTGGCATTATTTTGATATGGATAGATGTATATAAATAAGGCTGCTTATGCCAAAAAGTATTCAGTACCAGCTATTCAAACAGATAAGTCTGCTGTAAAGCTGAAAGATAAAAAAATTACTTTGTTTGATATGTGTAGAGAATGAAGTTATGCTCTAATTATTTGATGAATAATGCAAAGGATAGTGAGAAATAGGACCTTTAAGCTGTTGGAATGCATTTCTGAATAAAAACATCCTTTCATTTTAAACAATATATATTTCCATAAAGCTTTCTCTGTTTGCTATTGAATATTGTTCCTTTTTTCTCCTTTTTATTTTTATTTTTTAATGCTGAGGAAGATGATGCACAGCTCTTTAGTTTCTACCTGGAAAAGAAATTTGATAAGCCAATCATCTTCTGCAAGTACTTCCAAGTACCACTTTTTATCCTGTTTGTTGGTGGAATCAAAAAGAAAGAAAAATGTGTATGAACTTACGTAGTTTTGAATTTAAAAAAAAAAAGCTCTTTACATTTTTTTTTTCTCCATAATACTAATATGTGCTCTGGCTAATATAATTTAAAAAAATCACCACAGTAAGCCCTTTTGATTCAGATAGATAAATAGATTGTATTTTTAGGACCCTGATTACAGCTGTGTCCATGTGAAATTTTAGTCATTAAAAATATCTTCTTACCTAAAAGGGCTCATTTAAGTAACCCTTAAAGTCTACATGATGGAACATGGCACACATTTCAATCTATTTCAAGGGAATAGAAATCAAAAGCAATGTTACCAAGCACTGGCCTGCCAGTGTTGTCATGGTATTTCAAGCAAAGATGTCAGGACAAATGATAAGGTGGGAACTGAATGTTCCTATACTAGAGAGGCTTGTGAAAATGGAGGCACAGGAGGCGTCAGCTGCTTGTGTGCATTTTTAGCTGCATAATGTTCTGAACCTAGAAAGGTCATAGTTTTTAGGAGGTTATGTGAAACCAAATAAAGGAGAGTAGGAAGGCTCTACAGAGGGATCTGGACAGACTGGATTGGTGGGCTGAGTCCGGTGGTATGAGGTTCAACAAGACCAAGTGCTGGGTCCTGCACTTAGGTTATAACAACCCTAGGCAGCACTGCAGGCTTGGGAAGGGT
Organism: Sclerurus mexicanus; assembly: GCA_013396755.1. Classification (NCBI taxonomy): domain Eukaryota; kingdom Metazoa; phylum Chordata; class Aves; order Passeriformes; family Furnariidae; genus Sclerurus; species Sclerurus mexicanus. The sequence goes on along the minus strand of VWZF01000489.1, from coordinate 219,156 downwards.
GGCTGGAAAACTATGCAATTGAAAAGGACCTGGGGGTGCTAGTTGACAGCAGCTGAACACCAGGCAGCAGTGTGCCTAGGTGGCCAGAAAGGCCAATGGCATCCTGGCTTGTATTAGAAATGGTGTGGCCAGCAGGGCTAGGGAAGTAATTTTCCCTCTGTAATCGGCACTGGTGAGACTGCATCTCAAATCTTGTGTTCAGTTTTGGGCCCCTCACTATAAGAAAGACATGGAGGTGCTGGAATGAGTCCAGAGAAGGGCAGCATAGCTGATAAAGGTTCTGGAACACAAGTCTTGTGAGGAATGGTTGAGGGAATTGGGTTTCTTTATTCTGAAGAAGGCTCAGGGGTGTTCTCATCTCTATAGCTACCTGAAAGGAGATTGTAGCAAGGTGGGAGTCAGCCTCTTCTCCCAGGCTTCTAGCAAGAGGACAAGAGGAAATGGTCTCAAGTTGCACTAGGGATTGTAGATTGAATATTAGGAAAAATGTCATTACTGAAAGGGTGGTCAGGCATTGGGATAGGCTGCCCAGAGAAGTGGTGGAATCACCACCACAAAAAGTATTCTACAAGAATATGAGTGTGGCACGTGGGGGTATGGTTTAATGGTGAACACAATGGTGCTAGCTTAATGGTTGGACGCTATCACCTTAGAGGTCTTTTCCAACCTAAATAATTCTAAGATTCTAAGGAATTGCTGAAAAGGGACATGAGGAAAATGGTTCCTGTCAGAAACACCGTTTAGTTCAGTGAGTCCTTGAATGAAAACTGAGGTTGTAGTTGCAGAGTCTGTTTATACAATCACTGGTTATATTTTCACATTTAATTAACTGCCATATCTGCCATTAACTGCTGTCCCGTAGGTTTAAAGAAGAAGAAGAAAAAAAAAAAGGTAACTTGAAAAAAACCTAACAAATTCTTTCTGAAGAATACAATGGAATAACAATTCATAAGTATTTTAAAAAAGTAAGAAACTTAGCAAGCCTCTCTGGTAGTTTGGGGAGCCTTAATAATGAAACCTTCCAACATTTTTTCTACAGTAAATTCCAGAGAGAATATACAGACTGAGCTAACACCCAATTTTCAGTGATAATTTTGGTACTTTCAAAATGCTGAAAATTTAGGCCATGGGAGATTTTTTCCATTTTATTCGTCTTGTGCATGGATTACTATCTCAGAGCAAAAGTTGTGTCTTCTGTGTGGAGACATCATCTTTCACAAACTGGTCTTCAGCTGTAGTACCAACCACAAAGTCCCTGTCCTTGCTTTGTCCAGTCCCAGTGACATTTGCATACCTTTATTGTGGATGTGTTTTTAAAATAAATCCCCAAAGAAATATTTAAACCCACTATACATTCTGCAGAAATGTTTTAAATTGTTGGTGCAATGACAGATAACAATGGAATCCTCCTCTTATGACTCTCATTATTTTCTACTGCCTTCTCTCTCATGGCAGATAATTATAATGAAAAGCCTCCAATAGCTTATTTTCTATCATGATAACCATTTATTGTTAAAATTAAAGAAAAGGGGAATAACATCAGTCAATAATATGTGAGTGCCTTAACAATCCTCTCTATTTAAGAATTAAAAAAAAAAGTGTATAAATACATGTTTTACTGCATATTATGTTTAAAATATAAACCTTCAAAGACATAATTAGTTGACAGGAATGAGGAATTTTAAAATACTCTTCCAGAATAGCTGTGGCACTAAATCTTACTAAACTAATATTAATGTAAATCAGAAATAACATCTGTAGTATATGGGAATTTATGCCAACATGATAGGAGTGTAATTGAAATCGGAATCTGACAAATTGTGAAGTGCAGCTACCCCAAAAGTATTTGCAAAGGCTGTAGAAGCCAGAATTAAACTCACAAACCCAAAATAATTCAAACACGAGCCCAAATTCTTTTCCTAAATCATCTCACTGTGCCTTGCTATGAGGGTTTTTTTTGTGTATACTATTGAAAGACTCAAGTAATATAGCAGAAGACATCAGACTGGCAACATATCACTCTTGGGCTTCTGCAGGGCTCCATCTCAGGCCCTGTGTTCATTGATGTCCTCATAAATGACTTGGACACAGGACTGGAGGGGATACTAAGCAAGGTTACAGATGACACAGAACTGCGAGGAGCTGTTGGCTCTCTCCAAGGCAGGGAGGCCCTGCAGAGAGACCTTGACAAATCAAAGGACTGGGCAATCACCAACCATATAAAGTTCAACAAAGAAAAGTGCTGGATTCTGCACCTGGGATTGGGCAACCCCAGATGTATGTGCAAACTGGGGAATGAAATGCTGGAGAACAGTGCTGTGGAAAGGGATGTGAGGGTCCTGGCTGATGGAAAGGTGGATCAGTCAGCAGTGCTCTGGTAGCCAGGAGGGCCAACAGTGTTCTGGGGGGCATCAGGCAAAGAATTGCCAGCTGGTTGAGGGAGGGGATTGTCCTGCTCTGCTCTGAACTGGGGTGGCCTCACCTTGAATATTGTGTGCAGTTTTTGGCACCACAATATAGGAAATATATTAAGCTCTTAGAAAATGTCTGAAGGAGGGCAAGGAAGATGGTGAAAGTCCTTGAGGGGAAACCACATGAGGAGCAGCTGAGGGCACTTTGTCCGTTCAGCCTGGAGAAGAGGAGACTGAGGAGAGACCTCACTGAAGTTACAACTTCCTTGTGGAGGGAAGAGAAGGGGCAGGCTCTGATCTCTTCTCTGTGGTGACCAGTGACACAACCCAAGCAAATGGCCTGAAGTTGTGTCAGGGGAGGTTTAGGTTGGATATTAGAAAAAGGTTCTTCACCCAGAGGGTGGGTGGACACTGGAACAGGTTTCCCAGGGAAGTGGTCACAGCACCAAGCCTGAGAGAATTTAAGAAGTGTTTGGATGATGCTCTCAGGCACATGGTGTGACTCTTGGGTATGGTCCTGTGCAGGGCCAGGAGTTGGACTTGATGATCCTTGTGGGTCCCTTTCAACTCAACCTATTCTGTGATTTGATGAAGACCTAAACTAAGGAGGAATCTAGATTGTAATATTTTTTCTTTGTAAATGTAAAGAGTTATTTAATATCTTGATCATTACAACTGAGAGAAAAAAAACCTCTTTAAAGTAAAAATAGTTGAACGTTCAGCACATGGGTGAAGTCAGCTTCACAGATGTAGAATTGAATTTTACATTTTATTGCCATCTCTACTAATTCTAATCACTCAATAATGTTGTGCAATAGATAAGAAAATCCAGGTGGAGGGTACATGTAGAGTTCTGTGAGTCTGTATGTGTCATGTGTTTTGTCTGGTGAACTCAGTGGACAAAATGCACATTTATTCTAGTACACAAGGTTTTTATTACATTTTGTCTCACAGAATTAAGAATAGAATTTAAAATTTTAGGGTTATCCACTTACTCTCTTCCTGTTTTTTTATTCAAGTAGTTTCTCTAAAAGAGTGTACAACTGCATTCAGAGTAAAAATGTTTGTAAATTGACTTACTTATATATATATATACAGGAAATAAGTGTATAGTTGCTTTTGGAACAAAGTTGTTTGCACGTGAAAATTGCAGTTTGTTATCATATGTTTGACCATGTTCTTAATGGTTCTTATATATGTGCAAAGCTATTTCAGCTTGCAGTTAGCAACTTTTATTAAGGTAATTATTCTAACAGAGTAACAGTTGTTACTGTGCTGCAGGCACCAGCTCTAAGAATTCACTTTAAATAAAAGGATTTTAAGTAAAATAATTGTAGATTAGATTTGGGAATAATAATAATTTAAAAAAAACCTGTTTTTCATTAGGCTGGTTTCCCCTGTTATGGTTTCTTGAGCTGACTCGCAAATATGCTTTCATTATCATGTTAAAAAACATTGGAAGTGTTTGCACCTGGAAAGAGCAATTCAAGATTTTTTTTTAAAGGAAGCAGAGGAAAGAGAATCTTTGCAATACAGAAGAAGAATAGATGAGAGTTCATGAAAGTCAACTGCCAATTTTAAGTGCAATTGCTTTCATCTTTTGTACTAAGTCTAGAAGCAGTTTCTTAAGCGTTCAATGAAAACAGACCTACTTGAAGAAGCCAACTTTGATGTTTTCTAACATATTCCAGAAAGACTGTTAATCAAAACCAAAATATTTCTTGACAGACTTTTCTTTTTGAATTTGAACAAATGAATAAACAAACAAATAAGTAGGTAGTTTTATACCTTCTTTAGTCACTCTCCATGTCTTGTTCAAAGATGTTCTCTGATTAATCCATAACACTTCCCCCTCTTCAGAGAATTATTAGTATGTCATTAAATATAGCACCAATATCTCATTTTGTATAACCATAAGGTGTCCTAGGTTTTCACTGTAAATGGCCTAATCGATTTTTTTGATGGGTAGAATTTATTGCTACTCTGCCAAGACTCTGGAGAAGGGATGAGAATTGCTCTGTGGCTACACTACATGATTGCATTCCTGAAATTCCTAGATTCATATGCTTCCTTCTAAGTGCTTCCACTAATAGTAGTCTTATGTGGAAAGTCTTAGTAGTACTAGGTGATAGAAAAGTATTACTTATGGAAGTATTAGCCACAGAGGTAGCAGTCAGTTAATATGTTGTCAAACTGAAATTAGTTTTTCCTTTTCCTAAACAACAAACTAGTACTGTATTATCTTTCAGTACTTTCAAACCATTTAGAATATGTTCTGAAATAATTTGTTATTGTCAAGAAACACAGTATAGGACACAAGTTTAAAATGTTGTTATTCTGATTAAAATCTTTGTGCAGTTTAAATATTAAATATTAGCAATATATATATTTTACAATTGATAATATGCCACGGGATAAAAATAATTAATTGTGCTTATTGATGAGGCTATTGGATGTATTTATTTGTTCTGCTACCCCAGAAACATTTTTGTCTTTCTCAGAAATGTTGAAAATTATAATTGTTGTTATATATAAATAGTGTTTGCATTTGTCCCTGTCCAAAACACTCAGTCATTACAACTCAAATTTTTGGTCTAGAAAATTACTCTCAGTCTAAAAAATGTTAGAATATTTCAGACTATGCCAAGTTGCAAGTTAAACCAAGTAATCATATGAATAAAAGTAAAATATAAATGGAAAATTATAATACTGCTTTTCCATGATAGCAAAAATGCACTGTATAATACTACTCCCACAGTAGGTCTGAAAATAAAATTCAAAATATCTCAATAATTTTGTGTTCATTTCACTAAAGTTTTTTTTTGTTTTGTTTTGTTTTGTTTTGTTTTTTTTTGTTTTACAATGTCAGACTGCTTAAACCCAGTGAAATGGTATAAATTTCTACTCTTTGGTGGTATCAGTAATCTCAAAACATCTTGTGAACATTATGCTTTTATTTTCAATTTTTATGCAAGAGTGGGAAAATGTATGTCTTAGTAAATCCTCACATTAAATAACATAGCTTTATTGAAGTAAATGAGTGACTGACTTCAGTGTGGCTACCTTAATTTATGGCAGCTGAAGGTTTCAGTGGCTTCACCACTGGATAGACAAAGCTTAGGAAAGAATATTCAATTAAAATAATTTAGAGGATTGACCTACTGTTCTCTTGGCACTGAACTGTGTGATCTAATCATGACAACTTGTTCTGCTCAGAAAAGATGCCTTCTTCCCCTGGGGCAATAAAGATACTTCATGCTTCTTCAACATTAGAGAAATGTTGCATAGTAAGTTAACACACACTTTACGGAAGTCCTGCCATAATGTTCTAGTTTTCTTTAATTGTGATAGGCTCTCAGCAGGGCTGCTCTCAATCTCCTCATCCTCCAACTGTATTCATACTGCCTCAACCCAAGTGCAGGTCCTTGTTCCGTCGGGCATGTCAACTGCACCACTCAGCTTGTGAGAGTGCCCTTAATCCTATTGCCTATGTCATTGGTGAAGACCTTCAACATTACTAGTCCCAATATGGACCTTGAGGAACACCACTTGTCACCAGTGTCCACCAGGACATTGAACTGTTTATCACTACCCTCTGGATGTGATCTTTCAACCAATTCCTCATCCACTGAACAGTCCACCCTTCAGATCCATTTCTTTTGAATTTAGAGAGAAGGATGTTGTGTGGGATCATGTCAAAGATCTTACAGAAATCCAGATAGAAGACATTCATGGCTCTTCCATTGTTCACTTATGTAATCACTCCATTGTAGAAGGTCACTATTTTGGTGAGGCAGGACTTGCCCTTGGTGAAGCTGTGCTCTCTGTCTCAAATCACAGAAACTGTTCTCCATGTGTCTTAGCATGGATCTGTTCCATGATCTTCTGAGGCTCAGAGGTGAGGCTGACAGGTTGGTAGACCCCAAGGTTCTCCTCTCACCCTTTTAAAAAATGGATTCAGTGTTCCCCTTTTTCCAGTCACCTGGAACTTCACCTGACTGCCATGACTTTTCAAAAAATTTGGGGACTGGCTTGGCAACTACATCAGGATATTCTCTCAGGACTTTGGGATGCATGTCTTCAGATACCATACACCTATGTATGTTCAAGTGTCTCAAGTGGTCATGGACCTGATCTCCTCATATAGTGGGAGAGACTTTACTCCCTCAGTCCCCATCTGCGAGTCCATCACACAAGAGGTGTGGGAAGAGAGACTGACAGTGAAGACAGCTAAAAAAACCTTGTTGAGAACCTTAGTCTTCTTCTCATCAGTTAACCAGCAGTGTTTATCAGGGGAGTGTGTGTGGGGGTGTTACACCTTCTTTGACATTCCTTTTCTGGCTGATATATCCATAGAAGCACATCCTATTATTGTTTGCATCCCTTGCCAATTTCAGCTCTACTGGTGCCTTGGTCTTTCTAAACCCATCCCTACATAACTGGACAAGGTCTCTACATTCTTCCCAGAATACATGTTCCTGCTTCCACTGCCTGTGCATTTGCTTCTTTCCTTTCAGTTTGACCAGTTTGACTTTTGTTCATGAACTCATGAACTGCTTCCGTATTTGACAATTTTTTGAGTGTATTTTTTTAATGTCATTAAAAAATTGTTTACATTTGGAAAGTCTGCAGAGTTCAGGAAGGTTGTATCCACTTGTCATGACATTTGTCTCAGCATTTAATTGAGCAGTAAAGAAAAAAAAAAACAAAAACCTGAAGCAAGGTATGCAACTGTATACTTCATTTGGAACCATACAGTAATGTATTTTGAATTATCACAACATGCTCAAAAGAATATTTAGCACTACTATGACTTATATTTTTTTTCCATTTTATCAGATAGCGCTGAACTGTGCATATACACATAATTTCTTACCTTTTAATATAGTGGTAATTATATACTGAGCTCATATGTGCATTAAAAGAAATGGTGTAATAAAACTAGGCAATATATTTATTGCAATGATCAGCCTTAAAGACCATAGAAGAGAAATAATCTGTTATTTCAAATGTGTGTACATACCCTTTTTGCCTTTATGCTTATTTTCCTAGCTATTTTGAATGTTAGCTAATAACGTTTCTTTAACAAGTAGTGTATATATACTGAGCTTCAATGACAGATACACTGGGAGATAATTACATAGTGGTTGATGAAGTAAAGGTGAAATTGCAGCAGTTTCATAGCATATATTTCGACAACTCTATTTTTATAGCTAAAAGCAAATAGATCATGACAGAGATGTACACCTAGAATGACTTTACTGCTACTAGAAGCACATTCAATGATTTTCCTTTCCTTTCNTCCCCTTCCCCTCCCTTTCCTCCCCTCCCCTCCTCTTGCTTTCCCAAAATAGTGCCCATAAAGTGTTTTGGATTGACAGCCCAGAAGACTTAAATCCTCAATTTATGCACAGAACAAGTACCATGCAGTTGAGGTAATAATCATTCCACATACCTCAACCCTGACCAGGAGTGACCAGACAGAGGTTGAAACTTCATTTCCATTCAGTCCTTGGCCTTTGTGCTGACTTTGCCATTGAGAGAATGAATGAGCGAAGAATGCTAGCTGAGACGTGGCTTTTTTGAAGGAGATGTCTGCCTGCTATGATCAGTATTGATACCAGAGAGAAATAACATTTCCAGACCTCAAAAGAGACAGAGCAATAGCAAGAACTACAGTCAGCATAAACATAACAATAAATTTCTAAGGATTTTTTTGGGAAGGATGTGTTTGTTTCTTTTTTTAACCTATTTTTCTGAAAGCTCACAAGTTTGCTGGTGACTTGTGCAAAGACAACAAATTGAGCACAATTCACATTGCAACAAATTGACTTTACCTGTGACCTTTCTCTGTGCTTAATCCAAAATCCTCTGAGAAATTTCATTTGTACTAATTAATATTTAGTAATCACCTCTACAGCATAGAAGGAAGGGAAAGCAAAAGGTTTGTTTCTTTCATGTCTTCCTTACTAAATAAAAACTGAAGTATTCATAGTCTCCTTATGTGAAAATACCATGACTTTTGAGTCACTCAAGGAGTTTTGTCTGAAATGGGTAGGGAATGGAAAGGTCTTTCTTTTTCTTAACAAAGAGAAATAGTAAACATAATTAACTCATGAGCAGTTTTGCATAAGTACTCATTTCTGATTACCCTTGACCAGCAATGGATCACTTTCCGCTCTGGTGCCTACCTGCTTATGTGTCAACTGGATCAATCAAGCAAATGAAATGATTAAGTATTCTGTCTAGTTTCTGGTGTAACATGCCAAATATGTGAAGAGGAGAGCTTACTGGAGCATCCTGGGAAAGTTTGTGAAAAGAAGGTAGGAATTACACAAAATCTCTTGTGGAGAGAACCTGAAACTGCAACAGTTCTGCATGGGAGTGCTCTTGGTTGTGTGGCAGTCCTACGGAAGAAACAGTAGACAGAAGGATCTGAAACCATCAGCAGTTCTTTGCTAGAGTCAAAAAACTTCCTTGCACAGGTAGTGAGCAACTCCAAGAGGAATGGCATGGTGCTCGACCTCTACTTACAAACATGGAAGGCGTTGTTGGAGATATGAGATTGTGGGCAGTCTTGGCTGTGGTGGCCATGAGACTGTGGCAAGAAGGAAGTAGAGCAACAAGAAAGAATGCAACTATGGATTTCAGGACACCTAACTTTAGCCTCTTCAGGGATCTTCTTGAAAGAATCCCATAGAAATGCTGCAGGGAAAAGGGTTCCAAGAGAGTTGGTTGATATTCAAGGATCTTTTCCTCCAGACTCAAGAACAATGCATCCTGATGAGCAAGAAATCAGGCAAGAGGGGAAAAGAGACAGAGGGCAAAAGACCTTCATAGATGAATAAAGAACTCCTTTCATTATTCAAGCATAAGCAAGAAACACACATGATATGGAAACAGAGTCAGACCACTTGGAATGAATGTTGAGATGTTGTCAGAGTAAGGTGAAATGAGACAAAGAAGGCCAAGGCCTACCTGGAATTAAATCTGGCCAAGAATGTCAAGGATAATATAAAGGGCTTTTTCAAATATGTGAATAAAAAAAAAGCAAAACATAGGATAGTGTGTTACTAAATGGTATTAATGGATTGTGGACCCATTAATAATTGTAATAAATGGACCCTGGTAGCAGAGGAAAAAGAGAAAACAGAGTTACTGAATGCCTTGCATCAGTCTTCACTGACAAGACCAGCCCTCAAAGATCTCTCACTGAGGAGAATCTTGGAAAGGAATCTTGGAAGACATTCTCTTGGTCAAGTAGGATTGGGTTAGGGAACACTTAGGCAAAGTTGACAACCACAAGTCTATGGACCCAGACAGGATGAGTGCTGAAAGAGTTGGTGTACACCATAGCAAGGCCGCTCATGGTCATCTCCAAGAGGTCATAGTGATCAGGAGGTACCTGAGGAAATGTTGAAGAAAACAAATGTGTACCCTGGTCTTTGAAAAGGGCAAGAAGGAGGACCCAGGGAACTACTGACCTTGATCCCTGGAGAGATGATGGAGGGCATCATTCTGGAGGCCATCTTTATCCCCATGGAGGACAAGAAACTGATTAGGAGTAGTCAGCATGATTCAGTACAGGTAAAACAACTGAAACATCTGCCTGGATGGATGACGGGAGAGCAGTGGATATTGTCTACCTCAACTTCAGCAAGCTTTTTGACATTCTCTCACAACATTCTCATAGGTAAACTCAGGAAATGTGGACTGAAGGTGGATTGAGAGTGGACAATGAGCTGAATTGAGAGTTGTCTGAACAGCAGACCTCAGAGGATTGTAATCAGTAGCACAGGGTCTAGTTGGAGGCCTGCCACTAGTGGTGTTCCTCCAAGGTTGAATACCGATCCCAGTATTCTTTAACTTGCCCATCAATGACTTGGATGAAGGGGCAGATGCCTCCTCAGCAAGTTTGCTGATGACACAAAGCTGGGAGGAGTGGCTGATACCCCAGAGTCCTGTGTAGCCCTCAGAAGGACCTTGACAGGTTGTAGCAATGGACAGAGAATATCTGAAGGTCAACAAAGGCAAATGCAGGGTCCTGCACCTGGGAAGGAATAGCCTCATGCACCAGGACAGACTGGGGGCTGACCTGCTGAAAAGCAGCTCTGCAGAGAAGGACGTGGGAGTCCCACTGGACAACAAGCTGTCCATGAGTCAGCAGTGTGCCCTTGTTACCAAGGCCAATGGTGTCCTGGTCTGCATTAGGAAGAGCATTTCCAGCAGGTTTCAGTCCTTCCATTAGCCCTGGTGAGGCCATTTCTGGAGTGCTGTGTCCAGTTCTGGGCTCCTCAGTACAAGAGAGACATGGAGTTCTGGAACTGGTCTAACAGAGGGCAACAAAGATGGTTAAGGGACTGGAGCATCTTTCTTAGGAAGGAAGGCTGAGCGAGTTGGTCCTGTTCAGCCTTGAGAAGAGGGGATCTCATAAGTGTTTATAAGTATCTGGAAGGAGGGTGTCAAGAGAATGCAGCCAGGCTCCTCTAGGTGGTGCCAAGAAATAAACAAGAAGCAGTAAGTAGAAACTGATGCACAGGAAGTTTCACCGGAATATGAGGAAGAACTTTACTGTGCAGGTGACTGTGCGCTGGAACAGATTGCACAGAGGGGTTGTGTAATCTCTCTCACTGGTGATATTCTGAACCCAATTCTGTGCCATGACTCTGAGCAGGGAGGTTGGACCAAATGACCCATTGGTGGTCCCTTCCAACCTGACCCATTTTGTGATTCTGTGATTCTTTGAAAAGTATAGCATTGCAGAGTAACAGACCTTCTAGTCCCTCACAGTGTCTGAAAGGCTGAACAATGCAAGCTGTGACTTGCAGGGAAATTTTCTCCCAGAGGTTCTACCATGACAACTATATGGGACAGGAGTGCAGTCTCTAATATTTGCAAGAAAAATATGTCTATCTTGGATTTATTTTTGAGAGGTGGTTATATATGTATTATATGTTATTCATACCATTCATTGCAATTCATTCTGTGAGATATTTTTAAATAGAAGGAAAAAGGGAAGTAAAAGATCACAAATTAGACTAGATATTTTACAGAAAAAATGTTATTTTATTTTCATTGAAGCAATCCTACATGATGTCAGACCAAATGTACATATAGTCCAGTAATCTGTTTCTAACAGTGGACAGAAGCACATGCCTGAGAAAGGAATAAATCAGGTGTGCAAGATATCTGACAGCAAATATAGAGCTTCTGAACTGTCAGGACTACATAGAATTATTTTATATTTTTTTAGGTTTGGGTATGACATCTAATTATTTTAAAAGATTTCTCTAACTTGTGATAGGAAAGATGATGAATAATGGTTACTTATTTACTTTTTCTATGCCTACAGTTTTATAGATTTGTATCATACCCCTCAGCATCTTTTCTGTAAAGAAAAGATTTCACTTTGGTTGCTTCTTCTGTGGAAACTCTTCATGTTGCTTGTTTTTTTTTTTTTTTTTACTTTTCCCAACTGTTCTATAACCCTTTTGATGAGACACAGCAACCTTCTATAGACACTGCTGTTGCAAAGAGCTGCACAGTGTTGAAGGACTGGCTGCACTGACAATTTCTGCAAAGAAGTAACAATGTCTTCAGATGTGATCTCTCCCTTTCCTAAAAATTGCTAGCACTTTTTACTTCTTGGATTGATAGAGAGCACTAAGCTGTCATTTTCCCAGAAGTATCAGTTATAACAGATAGCCATTCATGTTGTATGTAAAATTCAGATTTTTTCCCCTGAGTCCATCATTCTACATTTTTCTCCACTGAATTGCAATTGCCTTTTTACCACTCAGTCAGTCAGTTACAGGACATTATTTGGCTGGTAAAATGATTTATTGTTTTCATGTTGATGGCAAAATATAGTAGCTCATCTTTTGTAGTTTAGTTAAAAGGAAAAAAAAAAACCAATAAAAAAGCCCACTGTTGTGGAAGAGCATGCCATTTTCTAAGCAAGGAAGGAGAAGATGGTGGAGTTGACTCTTCGTTCTCTGGAGATTTGTGAATATTCTATGTGTGCAGTTTCAGCCTGACTGTTCAGTTCACAGTATCCTGAAGAATGGGTGAAATGTGTTGTCATGAGAAAGCCATAGAGCATAATTAAAATAACTTACAGTTTAATTAAAATAACCATATACCACTGTGACTACTTTAGTGAGGTAAGTTGTCCTCTTGCTTACATTAGAGGATAGCAAAATTGGCACATCATGTTGCAAATTACCCCAGACACAAATAGACATATGCTTGCTAACATCTTGGTGGACCCTCTCACCCTCCCCATACTGAAATATGAAAATAAAATGTTATTCAAGGGAGCAAGTGGATAGATATTTCATGAGGCTGCATAGCCAGAGATGGAATGGAAATAACAGCTAACCCAGGCAGAGAAGAAAGGAGGCAGACAGTCCTTCAATATAAGGAAACTTATTCCTAACGTAACACCCCAAAACATATACATTCTCTCCTTTTGTCTGCACAGCTTTAGGAGATTTAAAGAAATAATGAAACAGGAAGGAAATCAAACCATTTACACTCACTTAGAAGCATGCAGTTATGGATCTCAGTAATCAACCAGTGCAGTATTCTGCTCCTAACAAAAGCACAAACCCCTAGCAAAATTAAATGCAGATATTAATAGAAACACTAACTGAAGAGACTTACTGTGGAGGCAAGCTAGCTGAACAAGTTTGCAGCTCAGAAAATGACAGCCACTCAGTGCCTACAATTGCCTTAGGAAGTACACTTACAAAGTCCATGGAAATGCTCATTAACTCAGACATATGTTCATTAGGTCAGCTCAGTCTCTCCAGACATTCTTGATTACTCTTTTGCCCATTGCAGACTTAACAAAATCAGGGAGGGAAAGGGATACACCAGATGTAGGGCAAGATTCTCCGGCCCATTAGATCTGTGCCCTTTAATTAAGAGCAGAGCCTCTTGATGGTAAGAAAGGTTTCTTCTTCACAAGGAAATGCTGGGTTTGCCAAGAGGTTTATCCTGTGTGCTGTGGTGCTCCAGGGAAAGCAGCAGGCCTTTGGACCCCTACCTAATCCACAATAACAAAATTCTTTGTATTGATTTCAGTGATCTGTAACTGCAGGCAAACTACAAAGTAGCAAAATTCTTCAAATTATGCAAAGTTATTTGGAAGAGCTGATGCTTGAGAGGATGCTAAGGAACTTTAGAGGAACCCAGAAAACTGACTGTCAGAAAGATAGATTGGTTTAGTTTTAAAACTAGCCATAATCTTCGTGAACTAGGGATATATTTTATGAGCCATCAGACCTCTTTAACTCAGTCGGTTTTAGATTCTTTTATGAATGCTTTTGATAGGCCTGGTAACAGCAGAGAGCTTTTTTTTTTTTTTCTGTAGGAGAAAAGAAAGAGAATAGATGGCTGCTTGAGGAAAAAGTATAGATCAAACTTCTTTTTTTTCCTGAAACAAAGGAATCGTCTCATGAAGTGCTGAAAAATCTCTATCATAATGAAATAAAATTGAAATTTTTCTTTTCATCAATTTTTTAATCAAGAAATTTCTTAACATGTATCAATGTGAATTGTCACATTGACAACAATAGATACAGATGAATAAAATGTTACATGAAATTAACTTTTTGGTTTTAATAATTTTGATACACAAAATTTCAATTGTCACATTTTAATGTATGCACTGAAAATTCAGTGAACCAAATTTCTATGAAAACTGAAAATCTCTATCAAATTTCTTTTTTGTGTGAATTAGCATTCCATTCAAAAATTAAAAGTAAGTACAAAATTTTCTGGTTATTACAAAACCAAAATTTGTTCTTGAGCCCTTATCAAATTTAATAATTTTGGTCCTTCTTTTAAACTATGTATTCAAATCACAGAAAATTGCTAACACCTGATCAATTATTTACTTTCTTTTCTCTCCCTAAAACCATTTCATCATAGTTCCGTCATCTATACACTAGTATTAAAACTTTTTCTTCAGTCTTTTAGACTATTCTTTAGGTAAGGAGAAGAATACAATCACATTGAACTGTGAAGATCTTTGGTAGTTAAGAGGTACTTCAATGTTTAGAATTTATTGACAGTGGAAACAACGCAAGAAAAAAACCTCTAAGTATTTCCCAAAGGAGTCTACAATAGCTATTTTGAAATGTCTAAAAAAAATAGAGAAAAAAAGAAGAAAAAATCAGAACTGCATGGGCCAGTTAATGCTATATTATCAGGTTACCTGAAGGGCTGTGGAGTGACGCAGAATTTTATTTCATGAGGGATGGTGTTTTCACTGTTACAGTGAATGTGACAAGCAAGAAGTCTGACATGTGACATAAAGTGAGGTTGTCTCTAAGTTTTGTTCAAATGGTGGCTCCCAGCAGCAAAAAGACAGCTATTGCTTCATTGTTTGATATTAAAAATACTGTTTTGCCATGCTAAGCTATCTTTAACTGTATTATGAAACATACTGCTCATTAATTCATTAAAGGTACTCTAAGTTCTAATACATGGAACTTAAAATATATCAGCTACACAAAATGTGATTTCCAATGATAAAACACATCTCTCATAGCATCCTAGAGATATTTGAGGGTACTGATATGTCAGAGAAAGAAATCTGTCACAGGTGATATAAAAACATTGAGTAGTCTGGTACTTGACAGAGCAGGGATAGAAATAATCTCTACACATCAGGTCCATTACTCAGTGAAGGCTGCTTAGTCTCTAGAGGAAGTTTCTGACCTAGGTAGTCAGTATAATCATCTTGGTTTGATCTTGATTTGATCACTGTCCTAAAAATTGCAGAGTGAAATAGACATGTAGCAAAGTATATATACAGTCTTGTATGGATGTATTTATTTGTAAATCTCACCCTCTGTGCAGGCTCACAGCTAACATTGTCATAAAGTGAATATTTGTAGAACAACTTAAGTCAAAAGAGGCTCCAGGAAGTTGTCTGGAAGTCACTACTTAAAAGTCTGAAGTTAGAGATAATTCCATCTCCATGCAGATTACATGACTGCATTTTTTACACTTGTCAAACTGAGTTTGCTTTGTAAAAACTTATTCAAGAATCCGTTAGTGGAAAAGTATTTTACTTAGTTGTTTGGATGACTAGATGTTTTTACCTAGGCAGTTTTGTAAATAATAGCATTAAGCAGCTCAGAAGTAAACAAAAATTAGAGATTTTACTGCTAATAGTAGCTTATTACACTATAAATTTTAAGCTTTTTAGGGGAAAAAAAAAACAAAACCAAACAGGATAATGTAAATAGAATATATGCGGGGGTATTTTTTTGTCTTTTTAAGTTAACATTGGGATAACAATTGTATACATAT
Source organism: Sclerurus mexicanus (assembly GCA_013396755.1). Taxonomy (NCBI): domain Eukaryota; kingdom Metazoa; phylum Chordata; class Aves; order Passeriformes; family Furnariidae; genus Sclerurus; species Sclerurus mexicanus. The sequence continues at coordinate 203,419 of VWZF01000489.1, read as the reverse complement.
GCATACTTATCCCCTCTCTCTGCAGTCACTATACAGGACTACCTGGAGGGTTACAGGAGCAGTAACAATCCAACATTAGACACACAGAGTTCACACAAGTAGCAGACTGCAGTATGAGGAAGCACAGTACCTTGGATTCAGTGTGGGCATACTTGCTTCCCAACTGGCTCTGAGTAATGTTTCTGTCCTCTGTGCCTACAGCGACTTCTCATTGTCCTCCCTTGGGGAGATTCATCTCTTGCCGATGTCCTCACTCTCCGACCTCATTCTGTCAAATGAGTCTCAGAAAAGTAATGTTAGAAATGTACTAAAAAGTGATTAGATTCACCAGCATCATTTTGTAGAAGTGTACAGGAAGCAGGCAGTACAAACTGGGTGACTGATCTGTGGGAATGATGGTGTAGGTTGCTGACCCACCAAGGGTGGGTAGCACTGCAACACTGCTTTTCCTTGATTGGCTCTCATAGCATGTCATTTAACCTCTCATTATGCTGTGGTCTCCATCGATAAATTAAGAATAGTACCATTTTGTGGGTATAATGCAGTCCTTAATTAAGAGTTGTAAAGTAATTTTATGGCTCCTCAGAGAAGAGCTCTAATGGTGCAAAACAACATCAGGTGCCAAAATCGTAAATCCTTTAATGACAGGTCCTTGGACTCCTGAGATCTTCGACAAGGTAATTAAAAGAAGTGCCTTGAACAAATGTAATGAGAACGCTGTTGGCAACAAGAAATAATAACAAAGTACCAAGGTGTCAGTTTGGTCCAGATATTACTGATGACAACATTTAAAGAAACGAAAATTTCAGTGCCTTGGCTTTGTTCAAAAAAGAAAGTATTTAAATTCTGAATCCTAAAACGTATATTCTTAACCTATACTTAGGTTATAACGGAAAGTGCACACTTGGCCAAGTCATCCTTATAGGTGACAAAATAACAAAAAAAAAAAATAGTTCTTAATGATTATGGGGGTTGTTCAAAAGTTGTTCCAAAACATGGGTTAGCTTGCCAGTCATTGGTTCTGCTGCAGTCAAGGAAGGTGATTCTTCTCCTGCTTGCACTTATATAAACCATGAGTGTCACAACTGACATTAATGCTTTCAAATACTGTATTTACAGAGCTCTGCTTTTAATAAGAATGATTTTTTTCTTGGCTTCCTAATTTAGAATACTTTGTATTTTACTCGAGAAAAATCTGAATTTACTAATATTAATAGACTTTTCCTTTGACTACTTTAAAAACAAACTGCCATGTTTACTTGAGCCTATCAACTCTTTATTCTATGCAAATGAATGTATGTTCATATGTTTTTTTCTATTTTACAGTAAAAAAGGGCAATACTAAATTATGTTAAAATAACCTAACATTTCTGTATAACTCTGCTAAAAATGTTGAATCTCCATATTAGTTAGGCCAGTTCTAAATTGCTTAGTAAAACTAAGAAATGTCACATGTCTCTAATCTGAAAATATAGACACAGAGAAAGGCTTTTCTGTAAGAATGAGATGTATAAAGTACTTTTTATAGAGGTGAAAACATCTAAACCTAACCAAACAAAACACACATTAAAGTTCACATGGTCTGTATTTCAGTTTGCAAAGCATTCAATAGTTACTCCATTTACTCCTCAAACCCAAAAAACCTGGTGAGGAAGAACAGCATTTTGTTTGACAAGAATTACATGAAAACTTAACACAAATGTAAAAGAAAATCTGAGAATTTTAAATAGATTGTTTTGTTCCTTGCCCATCTTAAAATAAGCAATCATGATTTACATTACAACTGTGCTTCAGCTGTATTTAGTACATTTGGAAAAATTATTACTAAGATATGGGAAGCTAATAGATTAAAAGGAGAATCGAGTATATTATAAGCCAACTGTTTTTTAATAACTAATACAATTGTAATTGTAATTTTCAGAAATGTAGAAAATTCTCCCTTTTACTCACGCATTTTTTTTTTCCCTGAGAATATGTAAATGAATGAAATAAATACAAGATTCATGGTAATATAATGTATATTTCTTAGTTTTAAAATGCAACATTATGAACATATTTTCATTTACTCTGTTACCACTGTTTTGCTTTGGACTGTGCACACCTGCACTGCTAATTAAAAGTAGCAGCTATCCAAATGAACCAAACAAAAATCATTTTAGCAGTATTTTAACTACGTGTACAAGCATGTGATATGGAACTTGTTTTGGCTTAAATCTAAAATTCTGTTGCCTGAGAAAAACACTTATTGATTTTAAGAATAAGGTAATTGGAATTTAAATACTTCCTGCTAAAAAAAAAAACACTTTACCCAATACTTAGTTTATACCTGTGAAACAACTCTACAATTGCATTACAGTTTTGATAACACTTAACATATATTGCAGGGACATATGCTTATTATATTTTTGATAACTAAAGAAGATATCAGTATAGTTAGCAAAAATAATAGAATATTTAAAATTTCTGTTTTAATTCATGTCCTCCCTTAGTTTTTTGAAAAATTATTAGCAAATACCCCTTTTTTGATGTTAATACCTGTACAGTATTAATATGTACATTATTTTCTTTACAGTATAAGATGAACAGTAAGTTGATCACTTGATTCTTTTAATAAAGATATTTATCAAATCTTCAGGCCTTCAATTGGCCTGGCTGACATTCTTGATGTAAAGATAATGTCACGTTTTTTTGAGACAAATAACTTTACAAGCTCAACTCTATTTTACTCAGAGCAGTGGATGGTTAGTACTGCACGAAGAAAGATGCTTGCTCTACTGGTAAATTTTGGAACTGCAGAAGATGCACTTGAAGAAGTATTTTCCTTTGTTATCTCATCAGATGAAAGGTTCCGCTGATTTTTTGGTTTATTTTGCTTTCATTTACATTGGTTTTCTTAGATTTTTTCTGTTTAGTTTCTAATGGAACAGTTGGCCCAATAATTTTTAAAAAAATAGTCTTTTTCTGTTAAAAAATGTTCATCTACATTTTTTAGTAGCCTGGAATAATACTAGGTGAAAAGAAAATGCTTCTCTTAGCCTCAGGACTTTCCAAATCAGAATTACACCTGAATTTGTGTAGCTTTATTCTTTCTCTAAAAATATATGATGAGATATGCTGACCGCAATATATTTATTCAAAGCAAACTAAAATATCATAGAATCATGGAGTGGTTTGGGTTAGAAAGGACCTTAAAGGTCATCTAGTCCAACACCTCCTGGAAATGAGAAGGGACATTTTCAACTAGGATCAGAGCCTCGTCCACCCTCGTCCTTGAAATTTTCTAGGGATGAGGTGTTTCTCAGCTCTCTGGGAAATCTGTGCCAGTGTTTCACCACCCTCATTGTAAAAATTCCTTCTTTGGGCCTAGTCTAAATCTTTTCATTTAGAACCATTACTCCTTGCTGTATCACTACAAGCTCTGCTAAAAAGTCTACACCCATGTTTCTTATAAGCCCCCCTTAAGTACTGGAAGGCCACAAAAATGTTTCTCCAGAGCATTCTCTTCTTCAGGATGAAGTTCCCCCACTCTATAAGACTGCCTTCATAGGAATAGTGCTTTCTTTCATCTTCATGGGCCTTTCTCTGGACACGCTCCAAAAGGTTCATGTTTGTCCTCTGCCGAGGACCCCAGAACTGGACACAGCAGTCCAGGTGGGGTCTCACAAGAGTGAAGTAGAAGAGTAGAATCACCCACCTCGGCCTGCTGCCCATGCTGCTTTTGATACAGCCCTGAATACAGTTGACTTTCTGGGCTCCAAGTGCACATTGCAAACTCATGTCCAGCCTCTCATCCATCAGTAACCTAAAGTCCTTCTTGGCAGGGCTGGTCTCAATCTGTTAATCTTTTAACGTGTAGTGATTATGTGGGTTGTCACAACCCACGTGCAACACCTTGCACTTGGCTTTTTTGAACCTTCTGAGTTCTTGGCCCACTTCTTGAGCTTTTCCAGGTGCCTCTGGATGGCACCTCATCTCTCAGGCATGTCAATCACACCAGTCATCTTGATGTTGTCTGCAAACTTGCTGAGTATGCACTCAATCCCATTGTCTATGTTATTGATGAAGTTTTTAAATAGTGCTGATTCCAACATGGACCCCTGAGGTATACCACTTGTCACACTCTGGGTGTGAACATCCAACCAATTCCTTATCCATTGAACAGTCCACCCATCAAAATCATCTCTCTGAGAGTTAGAGAGAAGAGTGTTGTGGGGGACCTTTTCAACATCCTTACAGCAATCCAGATAGATGACAACCGTGGCTCTTTCCTTGTTCACTGCTGTAGTTGATCCATCATGGAAGGATGTTGGTCAGATGAGACTTGTCCTTGGTAAAGTCAAGTCAGAGCAATCCACTTTCAACCATGATCCACAACTGTAATGTCTCAGTTTTTTGTTCCTTATACACCCCTCTTCTTCCTTTCTGCATCACTAAACACAAAGTGCAACCTACTATTTTCCTCTCCCCTGTCATTTTTGTCATTCAGAAGCAAATAATACAAAAATTGGAACTATTATGCTTTAATTTCAGTGACTTTTTTGAACAACAATTTGGAAGAAAATAGCTTTTCCTTGTTTTTTAATGATTGAAAAAAAATTGTACAAAATGGTTTATGACAAAAAATTTAGATAAAAATAGAGAAAAGCAAAGAAACCATCTGATGGGGTTCTACAAAATAAAGAAATTGAAAAAAAAACAAAAAACAAACCAACAAAAATCCACAAAAGAAAACCACACAAAAGATAAAATTCCCTGCTGTTCACATTCAGTGCTCTGCCTCAGTGCTCTTAAAACTACACTTTGTGCCATTGAAAATTGTCTGTCCTCACACAGACAGTAGAATGTTGCCGGTGGAGCAATGGACCCCAGGATTCAAAGAAACCCACTTATTTTATCAACTTTCTATTGGCTTAATATTTAGTTAGTTTCCATAACTACATCCTCTGTGCCTCTGTTCCACTAGTTTGGGTTAGGGTTTATGTCACTTGCTTGATGTCACTGAAGAATTCTGCAGAGTGAGCTACAATGTCAGAAATGAAAAAATGATAAATCATTTACCCTGCAAGTGTATCTCTGACAGTGGCAATACTGGAGGGTGTTTAGCAAGAGCACACTGCTTTGGTCCCTTTCTGCTCTCCACTGTTCCTAAAACTTCACAGCATCTCAGATTGTTTGACTAGGGATGTTGCAAAGACTATACCCTTCTACTTCTTTTACCATTTATTTATGGGGCCATTGTTCACAATTAGTCTCAACTCTATCCTGCTGATATCGTCTCCTGCTGTGAGTTTTCTTCCAGGAGTTTTCAGAAGTTCCCTGCTCCCTATATGGAAAAGTGCTTTATTTTATCTTTTTTTTAAGCTGAATCTCTACTAGTTGTATTTTATAAGTGGTTTACTGCAAGTTTTGAGAAAAGTGAGTTCAGCATAACCCTTATGCACCACATTCCTGATTTTGCAAATCTTGATTGGGTGCCCCTTCAGTCTTCTTTCCAGATAGAAATTATCCAAATGCTACTTTTATTCTCTCCTGATAAGGGAATTTTTCTATGTTCTTGATAATTATATTTGCCCTTCCCTACATTTTCTTTAGATATACTATATCTTGCCTGTGATATCAAGAAAAAAGTACACACAGTGTTTATAGCTTGTAAAGATTTCATTCAATGGGAAAAGGACATTTTCTGTCTTGTTTTCAACAGTGACATAGAGGTAATTAGCAAAAACATACGAAAAATATATATTACTTTCAAATGGGTGCTTTCAGGCTGAGGATCTCAGGCCAACATGAGACATGTTAATGGAGTCCTCAATCCCTGGAACTGAAAGGGGCCCATTGCAATTCCTTTAGCAGAGCTGCAGTGCAGCATTTAAAATACCAGGGAAGATTGAGTTAAAACCACAGAATGCTTAGACATATTCTCAGAGTTAGAAATCTGAGAAACAATATCCAGAAAGACACAGTATGAAGTAGGGATATGTGAGTGCCAAGGGCCATGTATGTCCTGTGTGAACAATGAAACAACACTGTTAGCTGTGCTTAGATATGGCTACCTGTCCTGCAATCATGTTCTCCAAAGACTGCTTAGCAGATATCAGCTCCATTTAAAATGCTTTAAATTTTAGTCTTACATTAACGTGAACTTGAAGGCACTCAAAGATGGCAAAATCCCCAAATCATAGGTGATGCATGAGTTCCAGTTCCCTGTTTGCTTTGCCATTCACCCAAACACACATGGAACAGTGATCACAAAGATGTAAAACTTGGCAGCTTCGAACAACATGGGAAATCAATAAAAATATTTTTTTTTCTGCCCTTAAAAAGGACATTTTTTTTTCTGTTTTCAAGATTAGGATAATTAAACTAAATTTAGTTTGACACATTGCTGGTTACTGTGAGTTGTCATCATCTTCAGATAGTGATTGGTTTGAGATATGTATTTCAGATATAAAGTTTCAGAAACATAATTATTCCTGTCCCTGGGAAAAAATAAATCAAAATATCATGACTCTTAAGAAGCATAAACAGTAAAAAACAACCTTTGAGTCTATTGTAATGTTACTATGGTAGTTTCCAAATTAATCAGGACTTCATAAAACCAGAATTTAAAAATTATTAATGATCTGAACTTCATTTGGTTAGTACCTTAGCTGTTTTGAGATTTCCATTTTGGAAAGTGGAATATAAAGATTTAGGGTATTAAAATTAGATCCTAGTATTAGCCTATTTTGAAGTTACCTCTTAAAAAAAAACCATTCACATGGGTGTTTCCCTGTTGAAGAGACAAAATTATTTATTGTCCGTTATTATCCATATAGAGTTTTTTGGAATACCCTCTACTGTTAGGGAAATGAAAAAGAGCCTCACATTTGTAAAGCAACAAGGTTTTTTGAAGAGCCAGTAATTATGCCAATATTAGGGCAATCTATCTTTGGAAATTGTTTAGTTGCTACAATTGCATAGGGTGGTTCATCAGAGATTTGTGCTGGCAGATGGTAAACATAAAAATTACATGTGTGGCATTTAATTTTACTTTCCTTCCAAACTGTCTTTATTCCCCAAGGAAAGAAGAGGTGGCTTTTCCTTGTAGATTCTTTTGCTTTACAAATTTGGGGCAAATTCTTTGCTCAGAATATGCAATGAAGCATTCCTTTGGCCAGATCTTTAAAGAAATGGAAAACCATGTATCTCAGCAGAGGCAGCAGCAGCAGGACAGCAGTTGCCTTATGAATCTTTCTGTGCTAGATGACTCTATGGGATACCTGATTTTAAAGGTTAATCTCAAAAGAGAGAACATCTCAGCTACCTGAGAGCAGAAATTTGGATTCTCATGAGGAACAGCTAGTCAGGTGCCCATCCCAGGCAAACAAGCAATACTTTTCAAGATAATTTGGTCTAAGTCTAAGCATGTTAGTGGAGGGCATGAGATGGTAGTGATCATGTTTTTGGAAAAAAAATCTATATTGACTAAATTTATTATTTGGTCATTAATCTAGAGTTCCAATTCAACATCACATGATTTATTACACCAAATATTAAAAAAGACATTGATGGAAAATTGATTGAAAAATGTAGTGATAGGGATTTTTTTCTATATGTGAATCAGCAGGCATAAAATGCAATAAGGAACTGAAATACAACTTTATTACAGGATGTAAACCAGGAGATGTCATATTGCAGGAGAAAATCTTAAACTCAAGAATCCAGTAACTTGTATTAGGTTCATGTTTGAAAAATTATGTTCCTGAGGGGCAACAGAAAACATGTCTCAATGCCTTTTTAGATTCCTCAATTTTTTTCTTTTCTAAAATGAAAAAATACATAAAATTTTGCATAAGAATGAAGAAGTACATCCTGTATTAGAAACCAAGAAAATGCTATATAGAGACTATGTTTTCCAAATAAATTTTGGCTTAAGAATTCCATTTTTACTAAAGACAATGTAACAGCCAAATTCTTAAATCTGTATTTAAAATGTTGGACTATGTGGGCTAATTTGCAGAACTCAAGGAAAATTAAGCAAGACTTGTTTGTGGTTTTTCAGAAGCCTGTCAAAACACTTTAATTTCCTTAGCAATAAAGAGCAACTATAAAAAGTGGAAGGCATAGTTACCCCAGAATATACTCTCTCTTAATTGCAAAACTCTTCATTAAACCTTTACCTTAGGGAGTAGTAAGTGAAAGAACTCCCACAGAAACTATTTTATGTAAACCCATGTGGACTGAAGCTTACAGAATGTTTCATTCTCTTCTTGAGTGTTTTTCCTTTATTATCTGGTCTTATGCTCTTCCTTGTTTTGTGGAAGGTGTGTATGTGAGGGGAGGGAGTGCTAGGCAGATGTGTTACCATAGCAACTGCTACCAGCTACCAGACCAAAAATCAGTGAAGTCCAAACCTGACTTTTTTGCTCTGTTACCTGAGGCTGGTTTTTTCTTCAAGGCTCTCTCAGGTTGTTTTCAACCATTTCTAGTCATTTTCTTCATTGTATTCTCCAGAGGCTAAATAGATGACCTAAAGGAAGGCTGCTGGCCATAGGACCAGGATATCACAATCCAGTTTTATTCATCCATAAAGAAAGGTCATTAAGTCTTTTTCAGTGTGACTCAAATATTATTAATTCTTTGGAAACAGAGAGAAGTGCTTTATTAATACTTTTGCAGCAGTTTTACATGATATAATACCAACCAAGATTGTCCCTTCGAGTGCTGACCATATTTTACCTTCTCTCTTAGCAGTTTTTCTGTTCTGTATGATCAAATTCCTTGTAATGAAAATTCTGTATATTTTCCATTTTCTTAGGTAAATGTTGTAGGTATCTTGTAAAGTTCGTATTCAGGAAATAATATCTAAAACATTGGCAAAATACTACTTGAGGACTGAATATAAAGAACACCCTTAAATTTTCACAAAAAAGTAATAAATAAATAAGGACATAGTTCCAGATATACTTGGCAAAATATAGGTAGGTTTCTTATATGTAAGGATGCATATGTGTTAATTAAGGGAGGGAGAGAAGTCTTAGAATTATACTACAAGTGTACTACAAGTTTTTAAAAAAGTACCTTGACAGCCTTTTTATGAAAGATAGCATAGATAAAAATCTTTCATATATTCTCACATTAAAGAATGGTGTACCTGAACAGACTTTCCTTTTGCCACAACCAAAACGCTTTAACAGTGACTTCATTAAAATTCAAAGTTAGCACTCTAAACGAATCCTGAATGAGATAATTTTGGATATGTTAAGCCAGACTGTGGACCGACAGATACTATTTCTTTGTGTGTTTTTTTCTGACTGAAAAGTAAATATTGAATTTGCCACTCAGATTTGCTGTCTAGATTTTGAACAATATTGCAAATTTTCAAACATTTAATGAGCAATGAGAAGTCAGTTCAACACAGTTGCAGTTAGAAATGTATTTAATATACATACCTGTCTCCTAAATTAACCCATGTCTGTGAGAGTACACATGCTGCCTTCAAGTAGCAGCTGAAACACCAAAAGCTGTAGCATTCATGTATATGCATTTTACAGACATAAGCAGGTATTAGCTGCTTCATTGGGACTTTCTATTTGTCAGTGAACATCCAGACATTTAGTATCAGCACAAGAACAAAGTGTGTGGATGCTTCTGTTACCTGAGCTCCATGGAAATGAAGGTCTGGTATGTTTTTCCACAGAGAGCCTTCCTGTTGCATTACTTTGACTGGTTCATCACTACAGTACAAATTAGCCACTGAGTTACAACTGCTAAAGCCCCTAAGTCTTAGAACAATAATTATTCTATTTCTAGCTTTTTCTGGAATTCCTTGTGTTTGCTCAGAATGGCACAAAGGAACAAAGGAATATGTTTTTAGTACATTTCTGCTAAGGATGGAGGAGACCTTCATGCACAGCAAGTTTAAATATTTTTATCTTTTTATTTTTTTTGCATGACAAAATATTTTGAAATAAATGAATCTGAAGCAAGAGAATAGAGGTTTAATTTTTATAGGAATTCATTCTGGTTGATATATTGGTTCTGATTCTTGGTTTCTTAAATGAAAAGAGCACAAAGAGCTCCTCTAGCATGACTAGAGATTTCTCTGTGAGGGTTACTTGTAGGCTACATCCATCTCTTCATAATTTTTTTTTAATTTTCCTTGCCAGAGTGGACATCACTGGAGCATGCTGCATGCCAGTTCTGCTTGACTTTAAATTATGAGAGCTAATACAGTCCCCAAATCTGCCCTGGTCTTGGGAATAGAAAGAATTTCTTCATGCTGTCTTGAAAATCACCACTGCTTCAAGTGTTCTTGAAGTATTGCCCAATTATTTGCTGTTTTCATTTGTTAATTTTGTCAGTACTTCTAGTATGGAGACATCACTAAGAGAAAAGATACTTGCTGCTGAAGAGACTGGTAGAAAAAGCTTTGACTCAATGCTGGTGTTAAGCAACATGTTCCTATGAAATCAGTCCTCTGGAAATCTGAGCGTTTGAGCAGGTAAATCACATGCTTAATCTCAAATAAGCAGGAAGCAGAACCAAGGAGGAAAGCTAAGGTTAGGGTGTGGAAAAGCATTTGAGAGGCTGAATGCTTGAACTTTGGACTGAATGATTTTTCATTTCATGGATACTTTAACACATGCACTTTGTTAAATAGAGAACAATTCTCTCGATATCAGCATTAATACTAAAATATTCCATTATGGTCAGTACATTTATAACGAATGCGTGAATCATTAATACCAGTATTTATTCTTTAGTTTCCTACAGCAGAAGTTGGATATTTTCAAGCTAATGCAATCCTAAGATGTATCAGGCAATTCTTTTCCGATAGAATTCAAGAAGTATTTAAGTCCATTGTACTAAGCACCAGCATATTCCAGAAAGATAAATTCATACAGCAACCAATGCAGAAGAAAGGTCTGAAGATGATTGTACTGATAAGAAATAAATCTTACTGGCATAGACTAAAAGTATTTGTCTGGATTCACCAGCTGAAAGCTGCCTATAAATACCTCAGTGGAGCAAATATCTGAGAAAAAACAGTTATAAAAGGTGAAGGACTATGCTGGAACAGAAATACATTCCTCTAAACTGGTCATGAATACACTTACAGAATGCTTTATAATATCCAGTCAATTAAGTTTTTGCACTATTTTCCAAACAGCACAATAAGGGCAAGAAAGTAACACACTTTTGAGATGATTTTGGATGACTTTTATTAAGAGAATTATATTAAGTAATTACTTGCAATAACTGAGGATGACACTCTCTGGCACAGGCCTTCCCTTCAAGGCCAATCCTTGTAAAGACTTTTACTGCAATGAAAGTAGTCATTATTTTTTTCTTCTCTGGAAAAAAAAAAATAAAAAAGAAAATCTGTCTTTCCTTGCATGTAGGAAGCCAGTGATTCATGCAGTTGTCATCTCATCAGAATGAGTGTTGTTTGTAGAGGAAACCTGGGCGCACATTTCTAGATAGGCTGAAGGAGCTCTGCAGCAGATGACTGGGGTAAGGAGATTTCTGGACTGAGAGGAAATTGCTGCTACCTTTGGGTTGAAATATGGGAGCATCTGTCCTGGTAGCATAGCAGTGCTGCAGCTGGATCTTCCTGCAGCTCTCCTTTGTTCCTTCATTACAGACTTCTTGCTCCAATGCTCCAATAAGTCTAAGTGAGCAATTTGAAAGTATAATGTACTTATATTATCCCTAGCTGCCTCCTATCTTAGAGCTAATTCTTTCTTTTCTAAGATCAGCTAAACTTCTTTTTCTTGTAAAATTCAGGAGACAAAAGAATTATTTAACCTGGTCATCAGTAGGCTCATTCCTGGCTCTAACATTAATTTCTTCTTTGGTATCTCTTCAGTCTGAATCACTTCAGCACATTCTTCAGTTGCTTCTGCTGTTTGGTCATGGCACTCTCATTTCTGTATAAACAAACTGCTTTATAAAGTCTTTGTATTTTTCTTTGCTAAGAGATTTAATTGCTGTGTATGTGTCAATAATACTTTACAGATGTTTACAGTGATTATATCTAATTTAATTGGTTAATTTAAAGGCTGCCAGGGAAATAAATACTGGTTAGCAACATGAATTTTTTGAAAAGTTGGAGTATTTCCGTGTTGTTCTTATTAAAGATATTCCAAGAAGTGAATTTAGGTGTTGCCTGGAAGCAAAATGAAGAGAAAGACTTTCTAGTGGTGTACTGTGTGCAGGGAAGGGTGTTCAACACTTCACACACAATGTCAATTGCCTGTGATGGAGACTGGTGAAAACATAACATTTTTCAGGCCTTTCAATTTAGGTAGTTCTTGAAAGAACAGAAACAACAAATACCTGTGCTTTTGTATCCTGCAGCACGCAACAGTGTTCTTATAAAGAATTAAACAAGTGGAAGCTTTTTTATGCACTCTCTACTGGACAAAATTCTCTACTTGTGGAGGAACAGAAGCTTTTTGAAAGGTTGTAGGCATGAGTACTACAGTGGGAATATAGGGAATGGAAAAAGAGAATGGGAAATCAAGAAGACAGAAAGAAATAACAGAAACTAAAACAGGGAAATTGAACACTGTAAGGATTAGATAAGTGAACACCTCCCTGCTGGGTGCTGAAAGGAATAGTTCTCTTCCTGCTTTGAGACTTATAATTGATTATTAAAGGTGGCATAATATTTTTAGTTATATTTTACTTTAACTGCACTGCAGGCAGTCCTCACGTAGAGAAATAATTCATTCTCAAAGTACAAGAGGTTACAAATAATTACTTTAATAGTAATTGAATTATGTCTTATTATCAGTATCATGTAAGAATTATATTTGAAAATACACTAGTGATGATATGTAAGCTTTCAGTTCTACTTAAAGTGATACATGCTTCAATTACATGTCAACTGAAATTAGTACTAAACCTAATGGAAACTGTACATGGTACTGTGTATGCTCTTTTTAAAGTCACTGTGAGTCTTGCAATCCATTGAGTATGGCATTAGCATCCATAGTACTGATTAAAATTGCCATTGTGAAAATTTCTATATACAATTGCCATCTTTCACATGCACATTACAGCGCAGATGCTCTAAACTGCTACATATAATACCATTACAGAAATATGACGCAAGATATTGTTAACAATTATCTTGACCCAAATAATTACTTTATTACACATACATCCAGATATCGTACTGAAATGAAAAGAAGCTCTTTGTAAAAATGTAGTCTAGCAAACAGGTAAAAGATATGGCATATATACAATCTGGATCTCATGAGCATAATTCATATTCTAGTACGTACAACAAAAATAAAGGGTGGTGGGAGATATCTTTTGTGAAATGGATTAAAGATCAGAAAGTTAAATAATCTGATATATAATTCTGCTGCAGTCAGTTGAATTTTATGGCAGGAATCATAAGGATGATGAGTAAAAAAGGTTCCCAATCTTATCATTATTACAAAAAGTAAGACGTCAAAAAGGGAAAAGGAATAAAGTAGTCAAGATGAGTGGCGTAGCATGTCCAAATTGCTTCATGACTAGTTTAAAATGCATTATTCATATGTCAAATAGCAATTTAAAGGTTCAAAAATGACAAGAAATTTCAAATAACTGACTCAATAAATGCACATATAAATCTTTTGAACATTTTTTTTTTCTCTTTATTTCAAACACATTTAAAATATCAGATATTTTTCTGAAAACTTTCTGGGTCTAATCTAATTCTGCTCTTCATATTTATTATACAAATATTATGGGATAAATTACCAAAACTATTCTGTATGCAGTCTTGATTGTGACATCAGAAATGCAATTATGTATAATAATATAGTTTTAAAATCCCGTCTGCAGGGGTTTCACTTCACAGTGAGGTTTTTTCTATTTTCTAGGTCAATATATCATGAAATGATCAGGCTTTAATAACTATATTGGTCTGAAATAGAAAGTAATTTTGCAAATACCAGTTGATCGTAATGGATGTACTTCTCCTTTCACCAAAATCAATAGGACTTAAAACCTTAACTACGATGAGAACAGTGATGTGTCATGTGTGTTTTTGTCCAATTTTTCCTGACATTTCATATGCAAATTCAGTGGGAGGAAAACAATCTTTGGGGATTTCAGTGAAATAAGGTTGACACAATCTTATGTCTTTTGGGACAATAAATAGAAGAAAAATATAGCCCTCTCTTTACATAAGTGATTACTCTAACCCAGTGAACATGACCTTATTATACTCTTCACATAATTAATAAAATACTGATAGCTTTCCTATTGTTATCTTGTTTTTATTTTCTCTTTCTTGTTTTAATTTATAAAGGTAAATTATTGCAAAGATTGTATGTCAAGGGAATAGCAGGCTTGACCTAATCTCTATCATAGCTACAATGCAGCTGGGTGGCTGTGATTCAGCAGAATCTACAAAAAGAGCCAGAATGGTGAAGCAGAAAGAGAGAAAAATTTAAAAAGTCACAATCTCTTTCAAAGCCCACATCTATTATGACTGAAGAGAAGTGAAGGTAAGTGTTACCCTTAGCCCGATAAAAACAGTAGTGTAATGATTATCAATTCAACATTCACACTTCTACAATATCAATTTATTTTGAGACCAACACCAAAATAGGCCATTACATGGTGTGGGATAGTGCTTGAGACTTGCTTGCATCCTTATTAGTGTGAAAGGTTCTGGTAGTTGTGAGGTCAGCATTACAAATGTAATATATGCACTCCTTTTTTTCTGCATAACCTTTCTAAAGAAAATATTTCAGGTGTGGTTAAAAAAGACTTTCTAAATGTGTTAACTCTTGTATTTCAAGCTGACAGAGGAACAAATTTTTTACTCCCTTGCCAAAGTGAAATGTTGAGAAGCAATTAGTTTCACTGAAATTCTGCTTACAGTTTTGGGGTTCCTTCTTTTGGAAAACCCCATCTTAATGCAGCATTTTACTGGATGTCAAGATATATTTTAAACATCTGTAGAAGAAGGAAAGAAAATAGATTGATGAAAGGCTGAGGTATTTTGTTACTGGTTCTCAGACTGGATTCCAGATTCAATTCCTTCTTCTGTCTGAAGCAATTTACACTCATGTTTCCTTGTTCCCAGAAGAGTGCCCTCACTATCAGGATATTCAGCCTTTTTGGGTGGGAGCTGTCAAACTCTCTTGTTAAAGCTAACTCCAACTCACACAGGAGAATCCTACTTTTTGATTAATGGATGGGGGCTGTAGCACCTGCATTAAGCAAGTTAAGAGACCACTACAGAGAAGGAAAAGAGTCTCTTTTCCTACTCCCCTCTCTTATTGCACACTCCCATCAGCATATTTGTATTTGGACTACACAGAGTGTGACAAGGGAACATAAGATCAGCTTCCTAGACCAAAAGACTTGTTTCATACTGGGGCAAGTTACCACCAAGGCAATGGGTATTACATTTCAGTTGCAGTGCTAGTAGCTCTTTTACTGTTAAGAAGTATTTAAGTACAGTGTACTTAGAGAATAACATTGTTAGAATCTACTTGTGATGCTAGATTTGGGCACTCATTTTGAATCTGCAGTACCATTTAATGATTATGTATTTTGTACAACATACAGAAGGATTATGATTAGGAAGTACAGAAGAAGAGGATTACACCCAAATAAATTTAGATTCACTGAATGCTTCAATAAATACTTACAGGGGATGCTATCATGATGAATGACGTCTACCCACCTCATCCAAGACTATTTAGTGAGAGTTATGAATCTGTGCATAGTTTTGGATATTTTATAAGATGCATAATACGTGTTTTCAAGTCCTTTTATCTTTTGGTATGAAAACAGTCTTCTATGGATCCTGTCATGAACAAAACTCTCAGACCATAAAATGGAATAAAATTTTTGGGGCTTGCAGTGACTGCTCAGTAACTGTCAATATATATTATTGCATATTTTAATAGCTCTCTTGTTCTGTCTTAAGAAAGGAATATCGTAAAGATGTTAAGACTTGAGAAATACTTGATTTTGAAATTATATTTGAACTACTATGAAGTAACAAGAAAATATTAAAGTAAATTGTTTCAAATGCCTTGCTAGAAACATTCAAAACCCTCTTTCTTTTGTTAAAATTTTCTTAATGGCTGTGATGCAGTTTGGATTCAAGTGTCCACTCAGAAAATTAAGAATTGTCTTATGTTTATCATCTCTTGTGTTGCATGGGAATGATTTTTATGTTATGCGTATATTTGCATAGGTTTGTTGAGCAGATGTGTGTCATGTGGGATTAATTATATGTTTAAGTGCTTTGTTGAACAGAAGTCCATTTCTTGTTAAAATTATATGCCTAAGTGGATGACCATGTATGTCAGTAAGTAGCTTGATAGTGCATTAAAGTATGAATATAGTATGATTGTTGATATATGAAACATTTCCCTTTAGATTATCAGCACTTGTGATTGACAAGGTGAGTTAGTTGTGCAGTTTCCTCTTTCACACATGGAATCAATTTACCTCAAAAATATTTTCTCTGGATACTAAATAGTAATAACAAAAACTGATGAGACAATGCATTTGTCTTCAGGAAAGCAGGCAATTGAGGATATTGAGTTAAAACAGCAACGGCAAAAAGCATGAAATTGTGTATCAGCTCACACAAGCAAAGATAAGTTTATGGGACTCAAGAGAAAATCAACAATAAAACCCATTCCAAAAAAAAGGAAAAGAAGTGACTTTCACTTGTTGCCCATTTCTTCACAAAAGTGGCAGAAGGTGTTCTTTCCAGCTTGCCTGCAAGGCAGATGAAAGCCTCTTCAGATTAATTACTGCTCAGTTGTGACAGGCTTGGGAGATGGTTTCTATTCCAAAGCTTACTTTTTTATTTTTTTAATGGTGGTTTTCCTTCATTTTTTTTTTTTCCTAATCCCTGACTCACAGCTGTGGAATGAAAAGAAAAGCTTTCTGTGCACTGCTCAGACTGCCACAAATGTTATCCGAATGGTAGCATACAATTAAATATAGGAGTTTTTTATTTCAGCATTTTTATCGCTGTCTGTAGCAGATCCTCTGCTGAGTGGAGAAAGCCCAAGATCTTTCCCAAAGCACCTTGACGTGCAGTGAAATATTTGTATTTGAATTAGAGCCTAATCAGGACCAGCAGAGAAAGTGACGTGTTTCAGAGCTGCCTTTTTTGTAGCAAATTACTCCAGGCTCCTGGTGTTCATGTCTTCCATGCACTTTCTTTAATTAGCACTTTATTAGTTTGGCTTCAGAGAGATGGTTCTGGAAAAAACTTTCCTGATGCTGCCAAATGGTCACAAGCAGGAGGTGATTAAATTTAGTCTTAAGCAATAGGCATCTGCATGCATTCTTTGAATCTCAGTGTGCTTTAAAAAGATGTGTTCCTAATAATTTATGCCCAGAGTGTTTTATGCTGTCAGTAAATGCATGTGAAAAACTGTTTCAAATAATTACCACTGTCTATATGTTATTTATTTAGATCTATTTTAATAATAGGATTCTTGACTCCTCCCCATTAAGTTCAAGTTGATTTATGTTAATGTTCATTTATGTAAATGAAATATGAAATGCAAGGGCCTAATTTTTGGTAAATTGAAAGGGAAAAAAAGCAGCAATTTCTGTTTAGTACAATCATTTTTTATTGCTTCCATTATGAGTAGGTCTGTTGTCTTCATTTTACAGCTATTAACCCTGATATTGTCTTCAGAGACAATTATTGAAGAAGACTGCGCTAGTCAAAACAGCAAAAGAATTGAATAAACACAGATGATTTAAGAAAACCCAGACAGGAGTGTTTTTCTCTTTTATTGAAAAATGGTAAATTCAGCAGAAGATGTCATTGTAAATCCTGTGGGTTTTGTTAAAGTGCAAATGATAGCAATGCTAATTAAAATTTTTGGTTTAATTAAAGGATAGATGGGTGGTCAGACTCTTTGGCCCACTAGATGCCAGCTGTGCAACATCTCCAAGAGCAAGGAGCAGGTCTGCAGGCTATCTGAAGGCAAATGGAGGTAAAGCATGAGTAGGGATACTTCTTATTTAAATAGTATGGGGTTTATTCCACTTCTTAGGACCTGATATCAACCAGGTAAATTTGCTTGGGTTGTGGGGGGGATTTTTGTTTGTTTGTGGTGGTTTTTGTTTGTTTGTTTGTTTTTTATCACCAAACCCTGTTAGTAGCTCAAGGCAAGGCAGAATTTCTCCTGAGAGGAGGAGTCTGAATTTCAGTCTCTGGTTGGCACCTGATGCCAGCTATTCCCTTTGTTACTACTGCTCCGCATCTACCCTCAATGGAGTTGTAGTCTGGAGGATGCACAGTAGGATCACAGTGTTTAAGTTGATGGAATATCCTTTTTCACAGTTCAATGACATTTTTGAATGCTGTTGCAGAAGTTATCAAACATATTCTGTGCATCTAATTGCAGTATTGTTCATGAACAGGTGGCCCATGGCTTTGCTTGTTCATGACCATGAGTTCTGTTTGAAGTTGTTGAAAATATGATAATTTTTTGGAAATTTACAAGATCTGTTTGGGGTTTTGTAGTTATACTATGGCCTGATTTAAACTAATGAAAAAATAAAAACCATGCAAAGACAGTTATTTCTTAATTTCTTTATTTATTAAGCCATAGCTAAAAGAAATATTTTATTGTAGCTAATAAAATCCATAAATTTAGAACTTGATTCTCTGTCCTACACATAAACAGTATGCATGAATTCAGTAAACTCATTTGTGGTTTTCAAGGAGGATGTTCAACACAGAGGTCAGCAACCTGTTCCAACATACACCTTAAAGAGTCATTTATATCTGTGCTGAGAGGGTACAAAATGCTATGGAAGGCTAACCTAAGGTCACAGTCCCAGGTTTCTTTACAAACACCTCTGGAATGGAAAAAAAGCAATTAATGAAGAATTGTATATCTTAATACTAGCCAATAACATTTTGTTCTTTGTAGACAGAACTTTAGAAAGAATAAGGAAGTAGTACGTGATGGTCAAAACAGCCACAAGATACTGTCGGCTTCTATCATACTCATTAAAAAGAAATGCTTTTTTTTTTTTCTCCAAGGCAGTATATTTTTGTGAGCAAAAAATTTTTATTATCAGCCCATTTTTATTATTAGCCCATTTTTATTATCAGTCAACATTAATTTTGAAACAATCTTAAACCTAAAGCTTATCTGCCTTTACTTCTATCAGTCTCATATAATGAATTAATTCAGTGACTTGTGTTTCCACACGTCGTGCATTTTCACTTGGTAGGTGGCAGAATCTCCTTGGAAATGAGGAAGGATTAACATTTAGCTTCATTCCTCAACAGCACCAAGAAGTGCTGAGGTTTGACAGGATCGCTAGTGTAGTTTAGCTAACAAAATCTGGTGCTCTCACTAGTGCTCATAAGCAAGGCTGCTGCACTATGTATGACTGGATACAGAAACAAACTTGTGAAAAGCAGAAATTTGTAGTTTCCACACCAGCTCTGGTGCTTTTAAAGCTGTGTAGCATTAAATCTCTTTTGAGTTGCAATTGGTTGGTTTAGAACTGGCACTGCTTGTAATGTGACAGTTTCTCACAAACCCAGAAAATAAAACCACTCTAAAACTGCATCTAAAGGTGTCTTGGGAAGAAAAGTAAGGATGCTTTGTAAGAGCCAAGCATAAAACACTGGATAGCACTCAGAGTATGAAAGGGAATGCATCAGTCAGATCGGAGGTTTTAATCTATACATCTTTGTGCAGCCCTAGGTAAGTCCTGCGATGAACTTGCACTGTGAAAAATTAGGTGGAATCGCCTTCTTGTGCTGTATGGTCACATTTCTACTGAATAATATGC
>VWZF01000489.1:96076-174120 GCA_013396755.1 Sclerurus mexicanus | reverse complement strand
TTTTTTTTTTTTTTTCTGACATGGCAATATTAAAAATAGCTCATGAAATGTTTTGATGAGGGACAGAAGGTGATAACTTAAACAGTTCTCATGACAAAACCTCATACTGATATTTGGGTATCAGTCTTGTACAGGGTATATTGCTAATTGTAAAATACTTTAAAATGTATCTGTCTCTGGTACAGATCTCTGGCACCTTTGTAGGTGAAATTAATACATTGATACAGCATTTTGTGACTCAATTGCTATTCTTCTTGCTCTGTAAAGTTGTAATATATGGAAAATACTGCAGACTTCTATTCCCTGATGACCTATTGAGTACATGAAAAATTGAGACTTCTTAGATAGCATTTTAATAGCTTTCATCTAACCTACATTTGTCAGGCTCTTGGTTGTGTTTTCAAATTGAATAGTGTTACTTTTAATTGTGACTTAATCAGAGAAGGATAAAATACTGAGCAGCTCAATGACAATTTAGCACACAGAGTTGTATGTTTTGTGGGTAAAAATGTGGCCATAAAATAAGACTTCTAGGTTTCTAAGGTTGGTAATCACTAACAGACATTCTGAAAGATGGTTGCAAGTTAGAGAATAGAATCTGACAAAAAAGAAGTAGCTGCTATGGAATAAAATTTTCTAATTTTTTAAATTTCTGGTTTCATATAAGTTCAGATGTGGTTGGTTCAGCTGAGATTTTCACTGAGATGCTGTAGCCAGGTCAGTACTGGCATTCTGTCTCGCCAAGTTACAAATCTGTTCTTTTTGCTGAGACACTACCTGATAGCCCGTTTTGATATCATCATAAAAATATTTGGAAAGACTATTTTTTAATGTTTAACATTAACCTTTTTCATATGAATAATTCTTAGTATTTTTTTTAATATTTTGAAATATAGATAGCCAAGAGGTGGCAGTAGTCCATCCTGCTTTTACCTTGTGTTTTATCATTGCAAGTATATGCTTGCCTTTATTTGATAGACACAACTATTTCAAATCAGACACAGGAAATTTTTTTTTAGTTTTCAATTGCCTAGCATTCTGAGTACAGCTCCCATTCGATCAAAGTCTCAAAGGTCTCTGTCAGAAGCAGAAGAAAGTATGTCCTTTAAAGGCTCCATCCTCTGAAGACCTTGAGACAGATGCGTACAAAGACGGGGTAAGTATGAGTGAGATCAAGCTAAGTCTTTAATCCTCATGCACAGCAGGAGGACAGGTATATCCTGTTCTCCCAAGCTTAAGTATTCCCTAATGGCTTGTAGAGCCTTGTGGTGTGATTACATGCATCTCTATGTATTTGTGAGGTCCCTGTCTCCAGAAAAAAACACTCAAGAACCAGGGTTATGAATAATTCCTGTTTATGATTATTGCTGAAGTTTTCCCATAATAGCCACAGCGGAAAGCATGGATATGAGGATGGCCAGCTGACAATAGGGCCAAGGTTGGAAAATAAGGATGAGTTTTTCTACTCCCAGCATAAAGTTTTTCCATGTAGGGGTAAGCAGGGAAGTGTCTCTGGAAAGCAGACTATTTTCACCTTGCCTCTGTTTTGCTTCCAACATTTGTGCTTCACAATGAACACTTGGCTGGGTGTGAGGAAGGGCTTCACATGGGGAGCCAGCTGGTGTGAAGAGCAGTGCAAAGCTGGCTGTGGTGTGTGAAAGCTGCTGGAGAGCTTTCTTATCTCATAAATAAACTCACACCTTGCCAGGGAAATAACGTGACAGGTTGAACTTTTTCCTGAAATACATAACTCCTTCCTTTGGCCTTTCTAAACTCAGGGCTGGATAGACGTGCCATAAGGAATAAAACAGGTCTGTCCTGCATCTGAGGGTGCTGGAGGTTGGCAAATCTGTGCCCATGGTCAGAAATTTAGTGTGCTGCTTTCTTAGTACGAAACATATATTGGTGAATAACAAGATTACTGACAAATCTATAAACAACTGGCAGTCTCTAGGCCCTGGAGGCATCAGCCAAATGAATATAATTAATACCAGGATCAAGAAAACAATGCAGATATTTTTTGACCAAATTCAGAAATTAAATTCAGAAATTAAATTCAGGCTAAACACCACTGTGGGAAGATCTTCTGTGATGAGCAAGTCCATAACATGCTCAGTGTGATAAGTTACAGTCTTAATCAGGGCTAGATACTTCACTCCATTGTTTCTGTGTCAAAATGAATTTTATCCATATCTTCAGAAACATACAATCAGAAATGAACTGACTTCTTTCCATTACTAAGGAAAGACTTCTGAGGCACAGATGATGCAACAGCAGAAGCCAGGGCTCTGTCACAGAGGTGGTTATATAATCTCTAAAAAAACCCCAACCCCCCCCCCCAAAAAAGGGGGTATTTGCTTATTTATGGGAAAGGTCTCAGAAAGTCATACATAGGTCAGAAGATCTGTTTAAATATTGATAACAGAAAATGAGGAAAAAATCAATAGACCAATAAACAGGAAGGAAGGGATGAAAGGGGAAATGAAGGGTATGCTTATTCTAGAGACTGGATTTTTTTTTTTTTGTTTTTTTGTGAAGAGGTGCATAACACATACAGGTTGCATATATATGTATATATATATTCAGGCTAGTCAACGTGACACCTATCAACAAGACTGGTTGAAAGGGGAATCTGGGGAACTATAGGCCTGTTAGCCTGACCTCAGTGCCAGGGAAAGCTAAAAAGATTATCTGAAGTGAAATCACATGGGACATACAGGATAACCAATGTTCAGGTCCAGACAGCATGGATTTAGGAAAGACTGGTCTTGCTTGACCTGACTGATCTCCTTTTCTGACCAGGTAACCTGCCTAGAGGATGGAGGAAAGGCTGGCGATGTTGTCTACCTGGACTTCTGTAAAGCTGTCTCCCACAGCATTCTCCTGGAAAACCTTGCTGCTCATGGCTTGAACAGGTCTACTGTTCACTGGGTAAAAAATTGGCTGAATGCCTGGATCCAGAGAGTGGTGGGGAATGGAGTTACATCCACCTGGTCACTTGTGCTGTTCCCCGTGGCTCAGTGTTGGGGTCAGTCTTGTTTAATATCTCTATTTATGATCTGGACAAGGGGATCAAGTGCACACTCAGTAAGTTCACAGGCAACAGCAAGGTGGGTAGGAGTGTTGATCAGCTGAAGGGCTGGAAGGCTCTGCAGAGGAATCTGGACAGGAGTGATTGATAGTCTGAGGCCAGTTGTATGAGTTGTATAAGGCCAAGTGCTGGGACCTACACTTTGGTCACAACAACTCCATGCAGCACTACAGAATGGGGCCAGAGTGGCTGGAAAGCATCCCAGTGGAGAAGGGCTTGGGGGTGCTGGTTCACAGCCAGCTGAACCTGAGCCAGCAGTGTGCCAGGTGGTCAAAAAGGTCAGTGGTATCCTGGCTTATATCAGAAATGGTGTGGCCATTTCTGGGAAGTCTGGCCATTTTCTAGGGAAGTGATTGTCTCTCTGTGCTCAGCACTGGTGATGACACATCTCGAATCCTGTGTTCAGTTTTCTGCCCCTCACTTCAAGAAAGACATTGAGGTGCTGGAGCATATCCAGAGAAGGACAAAGAAGCTGGTGAAGGGTCTATAGAGTAAGTCATATGATGAGTGGCTGAGAGAGCTGTGATTATTTAACCTGGAAAAGAGGAGCCTCAGGAGAAACCTTCTTATTCTCTACAACTACCTGAAAGGAGGCTGTAGCAAGGTGAGGGTCTGCCTCTTCTCCCAGGCAATTAGCGGCAGGACAAAGGGGAATCACTGTGACAGGGGAGGTTCAGGTTAGACAGCAGGAAGAATTTCTTTACTGAAAGGATAGTCAAGCATTGGAATGGGCTTCTCAGAGAAGCACATTTAGTGCTATGGTTTCGTTTACATGGCGGTGTTCAGTCAAAGATGGGACTTGATTATCTTGGAGGTCTTTTCCCACCTTCTATGATTCTGAAATATAGTTCACCTGATATTTGGCTCAGGCTATGAAATGAAAAAAAAATTAGTGAGCTGGTGCTTGAAGTTGTTAATGGAAGTTATCTAGCACAGTTATACTTTTGCAACTTGATTTTTTTTTTCTCACTTCCTGCACTATTTAGGTGGATATCTGAGGCATGGAAAAACTTGTTGATTTCTATTTAGGGCCAGACCAACTCCTTGCAGAATGTGATAGCACAATCTGTGATACCATGACTCCTGGAATGGAGGCTTCTTGACAGGGTATGGGAAGAAAAGTCTTCAGTGTGCTAGAGAGTACAAAAACCTGCAGTGGGAAGCCCAGGAGTAACATTCATACCCTCAGCCTCTAAACACATAAAGCAAGCGAGGACAGGAACTGCAGGAGTAGGGAAATTGCAGTATAGATTATTTTCTACCTGTATATGCTAGTAGTACCATGAATTTGCTTTTTCACAGGGGTGCAGTTATGAAAGGAAACACGTGCCAGTCCATCACAGTACTCTTTACAGATATGTATTGTTAAAAAGCTCATAGTAAGTCAGGATTTAATTTGTTCAGGGTTTGGTTTGGCTATTTCACATGGAAATAGGGACCCATTAAGTTAGGATTATCCATGGTGATGTGAAATATAGAGATATAAAAGTTCCACCTGCAGAAGGTAAATCAATTGTTTATATATGCCAAATTTTTTTCATTTTATCCCCTTTTTCAGGGTTGCATTTTGGGTCACAGTGGGTGGAGACCAGATGTGTGATCAAAATATTGTAGCCCTGGCTTGCTGCAGGTTCTCTCTTTTTCTGAGTTTTCCTGGATGGAGATTTGTTAGAATTGAAACTGTCCACAATATCAGAATCATTAAAGGAGGAATTATGACTTGCAGTAGATAGGTTATTGCAAATAGTTCCCTGTAGAATTAGTACGATTTTGGTCTAAGTAAAACATAAAACTCTTCATTATATTTTGTTCTACTAAATTTTTGGGGAGAAGGGAATTTGGATCAAATTGAAATGAGACTTTTAAGTCTAGTCTGTGTTTTTAAATTAAAACAGTGTAAAATTTGTACTTAAAAGATATGCATAAAGTAATACCTTTTTGTCCTCAGATGGTTATAAATGCAAACTGCTATTTTTGTATCAAAGTAATTCAGATTTCTTGTCTTAACAAAGTTTTTTAAAAAATCTAAACTATGTAAAAAATAAAACCACCACTTATTTTTGCAAACTCTTTGGCAAAACAGTGGTATTAAAATGGCAATGTAATTCATATTATCACAAGTATGTAACCATCAAATCCTATTCCACAGAGATCATGTGATGAAACAGTATTCATCTGACACCTAATGATAATCCTCTACAAATATTCTGGTGTGTTCTCTCTAACAAGTTTATGATCTTGTTGTGTCTGGTCCAAGTTTCTTGACATTCTGAGTACCCCTTTGGGGAGATATGACATCTTGCAGTAATGTACGCTGTGCATGTCAAAAATCATCACCAATCTGCTTCTGCTACTCTGAGTTATAAAATTGGATGAGCAGGCTGCTCATTTTTTAGCATTTGCAGGATGGTGATGTTTACAATACTAGCTGGAAAAGCACCTACTTGTACAAGACAGTGCATGGAGACAACAGAACAGGAGGAAGAGAAAAAAAAAAAACACAAAAAAACCCCAAAACAAAACCCAACCCCACACTCAAATGTTATATATGGAGCAAGCACTGACAATAGGAGAAAGGAGATCTTTGGTGGTATCCCAGAACCTTATAGGCTAAAATAAAATTTACCTGAAATACTTCACGTTGTGAAACATATAAAGAGCTTTCTATTGCTATTTCTACTTTTTCTTAAAGGCACACTCCTACCTAAACAAAATGCTCTTTCTCAAAAAAAAAATCAACCCAAACAAAAAAAACTATCTAAGAAAAAATGAAAAGAATAGTAAGAAATAAAATAGGTACTGGGAAAATATGTAAAATAGAATGTGGCCTGGCTAACTTCATAGAGTCTCTTCACTGAACATTAAGAAATAAATTGCTAGACAAGGTAAATAAAATCATCTAAGTCTTTGAAGTAAGTCTTAGCTCTAGAGAGTTTGATGATTTCAGCACTGGATAGCAAGTTCAGGTGGTTCAGCTAAAGTTCAGCTCTTATGTACTTATAGTATAAATTAAGCCATAAAAAAGTTTATCCTGATGTGATTACATTGTTGAAAATATTTCAACAGGCTCATCTAGAGTTAGTCCAGAGATTTCTATACCTCAAAACCCCTACTATTTTATATTGCTCTAAAAATATTTACAAAGAACATAAAAGAGCATCAGTATGATATTTTGTGAGTAAAATGACACTTAACTGCATGTGATGTTTAGCAGCTATCCAGTATTTAGATAACAAAAGAAATCTGATTAAAATCTTTGTACTTAAACATCATCTTCTCAGGGTTCTGTTTGTAAAAGGACATGTATCTCCTGAGTTATATATATGTCCTTTAGAGGTCTAATTTTTTGCTATACATTTCTTATTATTTGTTTTGCATTTAATTAGGAGCAAGAAAATATGAGCACATTCATTAAAAGTATAGTGCTAACCATTTGAATTGGATGGAATCCTTAGAATCACAGATTGGGTCTGTGTATGTATAGACCTATTTGCCCCGTGTCATCATCATTTACACTGGCTTTTCATGGTGCATGGTGCAAGACCACCGTGTAAGTCACACTGTCTAAGGGAGAGAAAACAAAACCAAATGGGTAAGACAATATATTCTTTGATGTGCTGGTGTTTTTTGTTTTGTTTTTTTGTTTGGTTGGTTTTTTGTTGGCAGTTAATTTTCCTCACAATAGCTATAGTATGGGGCAGTGTTTCGGATTTGTGCTGGAACCATTGTTGATAATACAGGGATGTTTTTGTTATTGCTGAGCTCACATAGTGTCAAGGCCTTTTCTGCTTCTCACACTGCACCACCACCAAGAAGGCTGAGGGTGCACAAGTGGCTGGGAAGGGACACAGCCAGAAGAGCTGATCCCAACTGATCCTTTATCTGAACACATCAGTTTTCTCACTTATATCACTCTTCTGATTCTCTCCCTGTCCACAGCTGGGGGCAGGGTGAGAGTGAGCACCTGTGTGGGATTGAGCTGTCAGCTGGGGCTAAACCATAACACATCACTAAAAATAAACAAGATAATTACTGCAGTATTTAATAGTAGAGTTTCAAAGTTATGTAGGAGAATTTCAGCATGCCCTGTGCAGGAAACCATCCTCTTCTTTATTTTTAGAATAATGGAATGTCTTTCCGGGAAAAAAAGAAAAAGAAAACGAAAAAGAAGAAAAAGAGAAAAAGAAAAAAAAAAAGTAGTTGTTTAGCATATTTTGAAACAAGCAAAGAGAAAAGCAAGAACAAATGTATCATCCATATATAACATATTCCAGATCTTTTATCTTACCTCTAAATGGATGACTATATAACTATCAAAAACATTATTCTATCATAATGGTCGTTGCCCAATTCAGCTTTAGGAACCAAGTTCTTTTTGATTTTTTTTTCTTTTTTAGATTGATTTAGGAAACCAAACACTACACAGTGAGACTCAATGCAGTTGTATGGAGTAGTTAGACAAATATTAACTGCCATTCAAGTTCATATTCCATACTTCATGCTCTGTCAATAGAATATTTAGACATGATGGTCACTGAATCAAAATATGAACACTGGTCCTGACTTTACATCAAATGCTATTGCTGAAAATGAAAGACAATACATAATATATTCTAAAATTATAAAAATATAGGGAGTTTTTGATTGTGTTTTTCCTCTTCTTGGGATGTCTTAGGATAAGAAATAAGAACAACAGAACTAGATATAAAGACAAAGGAAATATATACATTCTTTAGTAGTATAGAAAATTGCTGACTTTAGAAAAATATGGGCAAGTGATTGATTCTAGAATTTAAAAATAAAAGCCAGGGATATGACTCAAGAAAAGTATTAAAACCCTACAGAATAAAATAATCAGACAATAGAAAATACTTATAGTTAACAAAGAATTAGATATTTGGAAGAGAAAAAAATTTAATATTAAAAATATATGTTTTCAAAGAACTTTAAAACCTCATTTGCATTATCTCTGAAAGCACAAAAATAATGTTAGTTACTTTTTATCATGTCTTTGAAGTGTATATGGAATGAAATTCACAACACATTATTTGAATAGAAGTGTCTGCACTTGGGAGCTCTACAGATGAGAACTTCGATCTTCCAAAGACTACAGTAAGTAGGATATTATAGTACAAGAACTAAATTAGGGTCCACAAATTTTTATATTTCTAAAAAAGAACAACAAAGTTGTCTCATGCAGGATTAAGTTTCCAGAGTTGTCCAGACCCTACCAAGGCAATGGCATATTTATTGTATTTTTCCGTGTACTGTGCAAATAGACCATTAGCCCAATTGAATCACTTGAGGTAAAACAAAAGTGGTGATCAAGCACTCTAATGTCAAACTTTTTGCAGTGTCTTCCCCCCCCCCCCCACCCCGGGGATAAAGAAAAGAAACATTACAGTTTAAGGTCTGTGACCTATATGAATATTTTCACTTGAACATTTTGAAAATATTCATAGCAATTTTTTACTTCTTCCTGTGATTGCTTTCAGTATTTTTACATAAATATTTGAAGGATCAGATATGAAAATTGTGCTTTCCCGAATGGTTTGCAAAAAACTAAAAAAGTTCTTGATTAGATAGGATATTTCACTGATGAGAAGCAGCTGTCAGAAAAAAGATATGAGGATTTTTATAATGATTTAATATAGACTTTTGTACACTGTCTTGGAAAGGATTTAAAGTTTAGTAATTGACTGATAGTTCTATAAATTGCTTTTAAAATACGAAGTAAAATAAGACCTTTCCATTTATAGTGGTAAACTGTTATGAAACCATGAACGAACAGGAATCAAAATCTTATCCTTACTTAAAATACTGTCAGCAATAAATTATTGATTATATAATAAAAATCAGACAACACAGGATACTTTTAAATATTAATTCATGGCTTCTAGGAAATTAATATAATTAAAAAATGAAGAATCAATTCCTGTTTTTTAAAGGAAGATGCATAGGTTAGATTTTCTTATTCTGTATTTCCATGCTTTGCAGTAACTCAATCAAATTCTGTGGATGCAACCTGGAATGGAACAAGATAAATACTGTAAAAAACTGCTGATATATATATAGTCTGACTTAATATGAGTGGTGTAACTTACTGCCTTGAAGCTTAAATGGAATGCAAAACACAGCAGGCAGTTCATAAACATGGTAAGAAATTTCTAATGTTCAAGAATCTTATAGGACATAAAAATTTTCTTTACAATATCTCACCTGCAAAACAGATGATGAAAGATATTAAGACAGTGGCTTGTAAGTGACATATTTTAACTTTATGTGCATCTATACTATATACATGTATATTATACATATGCATCAAAATATTTGCATGTCTGATCCCATTTTGCGTTCTTGTAGGAAATTTTGCAAGCCAGTATGACTGCAGCTGAAAGATTCAAGAAACATGTACTCAGAGAAGGAAAAGAGAACATATCAAGGGAAAAGGAAGCAAGAGGATAAATAAAGATCAAAATCCATAATTTTAAGAATTAAAGGGGCTCTTCAAATACTAAAGATTAGAAAAAAATGTAGATAAGGAGCTAAGAGGTTGTTTTTATTCTAGCAGCAGTAAAGACATAATTAAAATTTAAGATGGAGGATCATGGTCTTTAATCCATCCAACTATTACAATATGAAATAACACCATATCAAGAAATAGTCCTCATTCTTTAAACTTCATTAAGAAAAAAGAAATAGTTAACGTTCCAAAGTTATAACCTTTTTTTTAATCTCAAAAATCACTTTGCATTATGAAATATATTTTTCTGCAAAAATGATACAATAAAACAGAAACTGGAAGGATTTTCAGTGTAATCAAAGAATAACTTCAATTTATTTAAACTGAGTTGACTTTTTTCATAGTTTTTCCTTTTACAAATCATTGTTTCTAAACTTTTTTTGTTTCTATAGAATTAAAAAAGATTCCCTGTTTTTAAAAAAAAGAAAAAAAAAGAAACTTCTAGATTTTGACTAATCATAATGTCTGTACTTCTCTCACTAATAACCTATTTTTGAGGGCATAGCATTAATATAGATATTCTTTTTCAGTAAGGAAAAAAACATCTCTTTAGTGAACATGCTGGCTTTTTCCAAAGTCTTAGAAATCAAATTTTATTTGGCTGATTTTGATACGTCAGGCAAATAATATAGCATCCTTATCCTAAGACAGTAATTCCATTGAAGAAACTGTGCCAAAGTGATCAGGAAGAAAGAGTGATTTATGTGGTGCAGCTGTCAGCCTTTGCGTTCTAAGGTAAAGGTTCAATAGTTCCCACATGATAGTTATCTATTTCAGCATACAGTTTTTAATCAAAGGAGTTGAGCTTCTTGTAGCTGGTGCTTAGGAAGCAATTCTGACTGTTCAAGTTTCACATCCTATTGAGCAGGTCTTAATAAAAACCTAACAGTCCATGAGACAAAAAAGCATTTTATAAGATAATAAGAAAGTAAAGAGTGTATGACTAGTAACAAGTATCAATGCACCAGTAACTTTATTATTATTTATAGATATACACAAATTAGTAGTGCTAATAATAATGACTGAACTTTTATGCTGTGGTTAAAGAACAGCATCTCCAAAGACTGACAGGAAGACCTATGAATGGTCTTGTACTGGGATACAGTTCTTCTTCATGACCAGTAATTTTGAATGAGCATTGGTAGGTGATGGAAGTTTGGAAACACTCTTCAGTAGGTGCAATACCAATGAAAGTGGGATGAGCCCCAGGGTGTGCAGGAGGCTGTTGAGCTGTGATATGTCACTATGCTCCACACAGTTAGGTTTTATTTTCCAACTAATGAAGAAATCACTTTGATTCGCTAGATTATTGTAACTCTCTCCATTACTGTTGTATCCTATCTCTGCAACCACTTATTATTCCTTTTCTATATAGGTACCTAAAACCTTTATGTGCTGATTTCTGTATATATGGAAGTTTCAGTTAAAGAAGGAAATTGCTTAGATTGTTTTCTTCTGCACTTGTCATTTTCACTTCTTGCAAAGCTATTCAACTTCTATTTAGGTCTTCTAATGATTTTTTAAATGCTACTCTTTTTTCTTTCTTTTTTCTTTTTTTACAAATAATTTATAATATTTTTTATGTTCTTATTGAAGGCAACAACATAAAATTGTCTGTCTTTATTCTAAATTCAGGACAATAATTTAATGAATTCTTTTTTTATCTATGTTGGATCTGTTATCACATGCAATCTACTCGTTCAGTAGGACTCAAGCTCTCTGAAATTGCATCATTTAATCCAAAACTTAAAATGTGCTGTATAATTTTAAAATATGTTGTCCTTTGATTTAATTTAGGGATGTGACAAAAAAAAAAAAAAAAAGATTTAGGAAATTTAATAAAATAGCCTGCAAACTGATTTGTTTCTCCTCACTTGTTTTCCCATTTTCCATGTTGTTGCTGTATTCTGTAGGATTTCAGATGTTTTGTTTAGCTCTATTCTCTTATTACTCACTGTCTATATTTCTTGGGTTTGAGATGCTTACAGCTATTTCACAAAATGGCTTATGTTGAAAGGGACCTTTGGATGTCACTTTGTCCAGCCCCTCTGCTCAAGCAGGGTCACCCATAGCCAGCTACCTGGGACCTTGTCCAGAGAGCTTTTGAATATCTCCAACAGTGGAGACCCTGCAACCTGTGAGTCACCTTCACAGTGAAAAAGTGTTTCTCTATGGTGAAACCTCTGGGTTCAGTTTGTGCCCATTGCCTCTACACATTTTGAAAGATGTGCATAAAAAGCAGTAGTGGACAGTAGAGGAAAATACTTGCAAAAGTGAGCAAAGAGACAGAAAGTAATACAGGTTTCATGTTCTCTGGCATTTTGAATATCTCTACAAACTAGGTATTCTATTAAACTATCTGAAAGATGCATGTCAATTTTAGCACAAGATTGAAGGACTGTATAAGGTTCCAGCACAATGCCAGGTGAAGATACCTAAAATTGGTGATTTATATGGGTTTGCATACTTTTCTGCATGTTGCTAATTCTAATTGTTAAAGGAACAAAAAGAGTGAAAAGACCTTAATGTTCAAGATGGATTTTAATACTACTTGTTAAAGTGTATGGTCCCAAAACCAGCCAGTTTTGCAAGAATTAAAATTATATGTTAATGAGTCAGACTGTCAGTCAATTGACTGACTGGTGGCCTAGGAGAGCATGCAGAACTGCTCCTTTGCTTTCCTGACCAGTACTTTACATGGAAGTGCTGTAATCCTTGCTTTTGAGACTATTTAATATAATTAAAATTCGGTGTGCCAGAATGTTTTATAACATAGTTTTCCTGACCAGTGTAGGAAAGATTAGAAAATCTCATTTTTAGACTGTGTTTACCCTGTCCAAAAAACCCTGCTTGTTTACTTATGTTTAAGTTATCTGAGGTGACAGAAATGAATTTCAATATCTAAAAGATATCTGTAGAGCTATCACAAATAAATCTCTTCAGAATTACCAAGTTCAGGTACGGAGAAGAGAACACATGTGCCTTCATTGTCACAGAATCACAGCATGGCTGAGATTGGAAGGAACCTCTGGGGATCATCTAGTCCATCCTCCCTGCTAAAGTAGGTCCACCTGGAGCAGGTTGCAGAGGATCACATCCAAACAGGTTTTGAATATCTCCAGAGACAGAGACTCCACAACCTCTCTGGGCAGCCTGTTCCAGTGCTCTGTCACCCTCTCAGTAAAAAATTTATGACGCTCATCATTCTGCTCCAATGGTAGTGAGTCACTGAAGCATTCACAAGCCACTGTGAATTGTAAAATGTGTTTAAAAAATACCAGAATATCAGATTCCAAGCTGGTACTGAATCGCTTCTGCTCCTAGCTAATGATATATGCTGTGAAAAAAAAATAAATTCCTGTCTCAATTTGCAAAGGATCAGTTCAATCCAATTAGCCACTAATGCAGTGCTAGAAAATGCCATAATGATTTTAAAGAGCTGTTGAAAACACTTACTATGAATCTAAAACAAGTAACTCCTGATATTTAATTTTTGTTGAAAATGTTTCATTTTGCAAATAAATGTCCTTCACAAATATACAGAAACAATTTAAACACAGGTTCTAATTAAATAAAATAGGTTAAAACCCCAGAACTATAGCTAATCACATACAGAGAGCCATGACAGTGTAAAAGTATATTATATTAAATAACCATAAAACCTCCAGAAAATGCAGAGATCAAGAAAAAATTAAGTTCTTGACATTACATAAAGTGGATATTTTTCAGCATATTCCCACACTAAATGTTTGTGAGCTTTCCCCCTCATTTTCCTCTTTGTTATTGTTTAGCTATTTAAATGCAATTGTTTCTCTGAATTTGCCACACTTACTCTTTAGTACATTTACTCTGTGCTTGTCTGCCACAGGATTTACCAGCAGTAGAAATTTGTTTTCTTGTAACTTGATTCTTCAAAGATATCAGAGAGTATTGGGATTGCAAATGCCAGAGTAACCAACAAATCCTTTGCAACAATAAAACATGAAAAGAGAAATAATGTCAGAGAATGATTTACACCACATAACTGTAGGTAGCTATTTTGTTTACCTAAACATAGAGGAGGTTGTGATGATCTCAATATACATAATCATAGAAACATAGAATATCCTTAGCTGGAAGTGACCCACAAGGATCATCGAAGCCTAACTCCTGGCCCTGCACAAGGCAGCCCCAAGAATCATGTTCCTGAGAGCATTGTCCAAACTGTTCTTGAACTTTGGAAGGCTCAGTGCTGAGATCACTTCTCAGGAGAGCCTGTTTCAGTGCCCAGCCATGTTCTTGGTGAAATTCTTCATAATTTTTTTCAAATCCTCTGAGGGATATTTGATGCCCATTGTTTCTATCCTAACAGTCAAAGATCCTATTTTTAGTCATTCTACTGCATTACCCTTTAATCTCAAGCCCATGATCTCTGTTGCTAATATCCATTCTGTCCCAGCCTTGCTTTGTGCCTTCAGTCTGCTAGTGAGGGTCTCAATTTCTCCTTGAATTTCTGTCACCTGGCAACATTGCACCTTCTGAGTAATTCTGGATAAGTCAGAAGAGTTCTTCATTTCTAAGGCATCCCGATGCCATGAAAGCCTAGTGGGATAGAAACCACTCTTCTGTGCAAAAGTAATTGATCACTGAATAGGCAAAAATTGCCCCAGTGTCAGGCAGATGTTCCCAGACGCTCTGTCACAGGTAAAACTGTGTATAAACAGGGAATCTTTCCCTTTTTTTTATGAGTGTGTGTGTAATTTAGGTAGCTGTTTGAAGAATGCAAAATAGAAGATGCTTATTTACATAATGCACTCAACAACAGAGTTGTGGTAGCATAGCTTGCTGTTTAAGAACATTCTCTAACAAGGTCTATGCTTTCAAAGGGAACTAAACTATTTTAAAATACTTGATTTTCCTACTCTGTTCAGTAAGACAACATAATTTGTCTCTTTCAGTATTTCCTACTGCAAAGTGTCTGAGGCAGTCTGAAGTTGATGGCATAGAGATTTTATGACCCCTTCCAAATTTATCATCTGTTGCCTACAAGTAGTAACATAAGAACACTGTGACCAGTCTTTTCCAGGTTCTGTTCTTAGGCAGTGTAATGTAGCTAACCTCACTATTTTCTTCTCTAAGCACAGGTCTAGATTAATTTTCTTCACTGTGAAATGTGTAGTTTAGTGGTTCTTCACAAAATATGGTACTTGAAGCCTAATCTAAATCTCAAACCAATGAAATGAGGTGGAAGATAGTTCTAACAAATGTAAAAGCACTTTTTTTTTTTTTCCCACCTTCCTGTAAAAAATATGTTATGCTGAATGTTTCAGCCACAATGCAATTTAGTATTGATTCACATTTTGGATGCCCATAGTTCAGTGTTCTATAGCTCATACAAGGCATCAGTTTGAACAGCTTAAGACAGAAAGCACGGAACTACAAAACAACAAGTGTAAAATTATAAGATGCAAATTAATTTGCCTAAATCATACTAAAAATTAAATAGTAATTTTCAGTCAACTCTGCAGTTATCTTGCAGACAAGATGATGACTTCTTTGTTAGATTATTTTTAAAATTAAATTCAAACATAATTTTCTGTTTCTAGTTTATTGGGTCTTTGCTTTCACAGAATCACAGAATCATTTATGTTGGAAAAGACCTCTGAGATCATCAAGTCCAACCTGTGACCCAACACCACCTTGTCAACTAGACCATGGCACCAAATGCCACAGCCAGTCTTTTCTCAAACACCTTCAGGGACTATGACTCCACCAACCTTCCTGGTCTGCCCATTCCAATGCTCTATCACCATTTCTGTGAAGAACTTCTTCCTAATGTCCAACATAAACCTCCCCTGGTGCAGCTTAGAACTTTAGTTTTATCTTCTTTCACGTCTTCTTACTTCTGAATACCTAGAATCTCAACCATCTTTTTTTTTTTTTTTAAAAATTTTATTTTATTTTATTAAAAATTGCAATTGATATATACATACTTGGTCTCCCTACACCAACATATATCCCATTGGTAGTATACCCCGCTCCAGAAAAGGTAATGAAGTTCAACAGCACTGCATAGTCCTATTCCACTTTTTTCTACTACTCCTTCTTCCATGCTCTACAGAAGTCTGGGGTAGGATCAAGAAAATGACAGATCAGGAAGCAGTTTCTTAGAGTATATAAAAGAGCAGCAATAAAGGCACTCCTTGATGGACTGAGTCCAGTAGAGGTAGAATTTAGTCAATTACAAGACTTTGACAACCCCATGAACAACAACAAAAAGAATAACAAAAAGTGCTACTTTTGATGGCATGGAATTTTACTTTACAGCTGTGATGGGCAATGGAGTTTTTTGTTTTTGTTGGTTTTTTTTCCCCTTTTGTTTTGGTTTTGGTGGGTTTTTTATTTTTTTGTTAAAGAAAGCCTAATTTTTTATGTGGATTTGTACTTTTCAAAAGAGCTTTTTACCTTTATATTATTCTTCTAGTCTGCTTGTAGTAAGGACATGAGACAACTTGAAGGTGATGCAAATTCTAATTGGTCTTGGTGTTAATTTTAGAAATTGAAACCAGTCTGATCCGGTATACACCTTGGGATAAAAACTTAAAAAGTCTTGCTTATGTGAAAATTTCCCTTAGAGTCAGAGAAAGTAACCCTTTTTATATTTAACTAAATTTTGAAATATACAAGTGCATTCAAATTAGTATTTCAGGCATATACATTTATTGGTTTGTTTGGGGGGGTTTAATGGATTTGTATTTGTTTTCTCCAAAGGACAGCTATGCTTGGTTAACATGGCTGAGGCAGTGCGTATACGGCTAGACTTGTACATATGAAGTGCTTTTTTGGTCAAAGGTAGGATGTTAATAGCAGATTAGTGAAGTTAGGATCAAAATTCAGTAATAGAAGACATTTGAAAAGTAGCCTTTCAGAAAATAAAATGTGTAAAATGAAAGCCAGACTATGATGAGCATATGGAATGTTTATGTATGTTTGTTTTGGTATATTATGCATTTTTAAAGGACTATATAATCAGAACAATTAGATATTAATTTCAAATTTATAGCAGTTTTAATGCATCAACTTAGAATTTTCTTTATAAATGTAGAAGCCTTCATATTAAGTTTTTTTTCCATCACAGTATTTGAATGGGTCATTACAGTGGAAGTATACTTTACGTTGAGATGGATGAGATGCATCTAAACAGATATTGCTCTCATCTTTAAATACAAAATATATTTTAGAATAATGGAAATAAAATAATGGAAATAATGGAAATGGAAATAAAATCATAATTAAAATATCCTGCAGATTCACAGGTTAAGGTATATTGTAACTTACACCTATTTTATCATTAGTCATCCACTTATGCTGCAACTACTGAGAATCTAGACTAAAACCAATAATAATTTTAATAATAATATCATAGGAAAATATGCATTAAAAATAGAAATACTGCATTTGATAGATGTAGGAGCTTTGCCATGAAAATCAGGGGGATAACACTCTTTTCTTTTCAGACATTCTCCTGATTATATATAAATTCATTTAAATACAAGTTAATGAAGTGCTTTGCATTTCAAAAAGAGTAATTTTCTTGGCAAAGGATAGGTGTGCTGCAGCCTGTATTCTGGGAACATCTGTTCTTTTTCGTAAAAGGTCTTCCCTCCTGAAACTGGGCTGCAGAGCCTTTCTTACAGCAATAGCTTTTCTACTGTTGATATATTGTTTGAGTTCTTTACTCTCTGCACATCAGATGGCTAATCCATGGATAAGAATATCATATTTTCTGCAGAACATTTCCATTTTGAAAACAGTGAACAGTAAGAATTGAAGGAAATTTCTGTAAGATTAAGTGGGAAAAAAAGAACATGAAATGAAAAAAGAAAATCTAAATACACTTTCTAAAGCCAACAGAAGTTATTTAATTATTAAAATCATGGCAATGGGCCTGTGGGTACACACACTGCCTCTATGTGTAAATTAAACCAAATAAGTAACAAAAAATTGGAAATAGAGATAATATGAAAGAAGAATTCCATTCTACCGGTTTTATTAAGTTATAAAATAATGGCAATTTCCAAACGCACCACAAACCTTTCCCACTGAATTAATTTTTCTTTGCTACTCTAATAAAAATATACAGAGCACACTTTCCAAAGAGGTAGTTTCATTAGCATCCATGAGAGCTATTATTGGGGTATTAAAGAGCATAAAGAACATTTTCAAAAGCATAGAAGAGAGAAAAAAATAGAGAAATAGTAACATTAAAACCAAACATTTTAACAAGTAAGAAATTGTAGATCAAAAGTAGAAATGCAATATTTCAAAATACAGTGAATAATCTAGATAGGATTCTTGGTTTTGTCAATGTAGTCTGAACTTTTATCTGAATTTTTTTCTGAAAAAGTATTTTTTTCTGAAAAAGTCTTTTTTTTTTTTTCTATTCTCAAAGTTTAGTATATCTGGTGGCAGAAGACACTTGCAGTATTTTCCCTGGCTTTGTGAGTGGTATACCTTATTCAGTAGAGCCTTTAGTGGGCTTTTTTTCTGTTGTTGTTTGTTGTTATTAATTTCTTGCTGTTTCTTTTGTTTGAAATCTTGGTGCGTGTGTGTGTTTTGCTCGGTTTTATTTTTGTGAGAGTTTCATCCTGCCCTGAATTCTTAACCAAAAAAATAAAAGGATATTTTTAGGTATGCAAAACATCACCAAGTGCCTTGAAACTCCCACTGACTCGTAGTGCTTCTGAGACTGTAGTTCTGGCCAGAACCTTGCAGAAAGCAGGCTTAGTAGTCGTACTGGACACAGATCTGAGTATGCACTCTGAGTGTGGACTTAAAAAATTATGCTTACACTGAGCAAGACCTATTTGCCTTGCATTGGCCAGACACTTTTGTACTCTAGACAAGAGCCATTCAGAAGCCACCATTCTTGCAATTACTCATAAAGTCAAAGATTTATTTTCAGGGATATGAAAATGTAAAATCATTACTTGAAATTCTGACATTAGTACTGAAGTCTATGTGGTTTTCCCTTTCTTCACAGAAAAAAGACTGGAAAAGTCATCTAACATTAGAGTCTGATTGATCTCAGTAAGAACAAGTTTGAACGAATTTGGTCAGGAATTTGAATGTGAATGTCATCAAGTTTGAAATGGCTACACCTACTATAGGAATGTAAGATCATAGGGTAATTCTAACTGGAAAGCTGCTCAAGAGTCCCCAGTTCTACCTCTAGCTTGCAGCAGGACCAGTTCTCTGAGGTCTGTCCTGGTTGCTCAGGGCTTTTATCCAGATGGGTCTTGAAACTTTCATAGCTGAAGACTCTGGGGGCAGAAGGATGTTCAGACTTGTATTCTCATTCACCACTCAGAGCAATAGTAGCACAATCACATCACACCACCATTGGTTTTTTAGGACTCTCTGACTTCAAATACTATTTCAATGCTGCATAATGCAGTGAATAATACTATACACTGCAGTACTACATAGTGTAGTACAAACATTTTGCAGGTCTGTGAACTTGTCTCTGCCACGTTCTGTGACACAGCAGAGAGCCATCTCTCCTGTTAGTGCTGCAACTGTCTCCTTTACTTTTTTGGGCTGCAGCTGAAAAAAAAAGTGTAAGAAGAGGTGCATTCACAACCTTTACAGCAGTACGTGTCAAGAGAACAGCTGCAGGTTTATGGTTATTCTTCTTCAGAAAACCTGGTCCAGGTTTTCTGTACTAAGTACTTTCTACTTAGTTTCTGAACTAAGTACTTTCAGAGTCTGTATTAGACCAAAGGTCCTTTTTTGGCCATCTACCATCCTGCTGTTTGTGGTGACCAAAGGCAGGGATTTAGGAACAATTTTAAGAATCAGAGAATTGTTTGAAAACTTC
The DNA here is from genome assembly GCA_013396755.1 of Sclerurus mexicanus. NCBI lineage: Eukaryota > Metazoa > Chordata > Aves > Passeriformes > Furnariidae > Sclerurus > Sclerurus mexicanus. Next base: position 154,647 of record VWZF01000489.1, on the reverse strand, counting down.
CTCTGTTATTCTTGATCAGCAAAAAATATTTTAGGAATTTTCTGAGCTGGACAATACACCTGGATCATCAAGTTTAATAGTCACTGATAGACAAACCTCCATTTGTTTATTGTCTTTTAAAACACATATATTCTTCTGTTTTCCAAAACATCCATTGAAAAGGAGCCTGCAATTTAATTATATTTGTTTGATTTAGCTGTCTGTTCCCAGGTGTCCTCCTACTCTACAGTTATCCAGAATTTCCTGCTGACATTATCTATGCAACGGTTGATCACAGAGGAGTAAAAGGCATTTGTAGAGATCATTAAAACTGAGCATTAGAAGTTATTGCATTTTACCAGTGTGTGTGTGGGGGGAAGCCCACAAACCCCAAGAAATATTATTTCTGCTTATCTTAGAGTACTGAAGACATAGAATGTTTAAATAAAGATTGTGAAAACCACTGCAGGTAATGGGGACTCTTTTCAATTCAGCACGTTTTGTTTAACTAATGCTATCAAGCAGTCCTGCCTGGACACCCAATAGGGAACAGATCACTTCATTTTTTTTATGCTAAGCTTGAAATAGGTTCCACAGAATCCAAAGTTCATTCTCTGATAATACCAGTTAAACCTAGTAATTTAACTGAGGTAGAAAAAATGGAATAGCATGTAGTTTACTGTGTTATGAGTTTTTCAATAAGACCTCTATGATTTTTTATGTGGTCATAAAAAAGATCCCATAACTATTCTTTGTAGCTGATGGAATTTACTCTGCTCTCCTCAGAAAAATTTTCTCTGCTTTTAATGTTATGCAAGATAGTTCATATACCTCATCTGCTGCTCTCTAATTCCAGGAGGGGATGTACATCTTCAGTTTCATAGGTTTACAGTACACAGATTTTCAGACATTTTCAACACAAAAATATTTCAAATACAGGCTAATACTATGTTTATATTAGATGCATGAACCTCTAAAACTTTTTGAAACTTCACCAGTGATTCAGGATACTAGATGATACTGTAAATTTATCAAATGACTAATTATCTCAAAACCATATTCTGAACTGACATTCCATAATATCATGACTGAATCTGGTAAGTTAAATAAACAGGTATTTAGCTGGGTCTAACTACACCTCCATCATCTTGGAGGCTGTCTCCAAGAGAACTTTAAGACAACTGAGATCTATGCTATCCTCTTCAGAGCATCATCTGCAGTGGAAAAAAACCAGATGCATCATTGCTACCGTGTGTAATAGTAATGTTGTTCTGTACAGTCTCTTGGACTCCACAGTGCTCTTTAGAATGTGATAACTAATCCTAGAAAAGGACATAGAAACATTGTCAGTTCAGCTATTGACTTTTATTCTTACATGAAAAGAATATTTTAATGCCCTGTAGCCTCAAGTCCTGTAGCTTTGAGTTACTTGACCTTGCTTCTTGACCACAAAAAGTCCGAGCAGAGAAATCATGTCAAAGAAGCTGTTTGTAAAAAATGTTTTCATTAAAGAACTCTCATTTCTGACTAATTGGCTTTTCCTTATGAAAAGTGGCTAAAGCAAATATATTTCACCAAGATCTGGTAAACACTAAGACTTCATACTATTCACATTGCCAAATTACACAGAGCACATATGTCACTATGTACATGCAAAAAATTAGATGGGCTCAGATAGAAATACACTTTAGCAAACATAAACCTCCTATTTTTTCTGTATGTACTGATTTATATATAGTATTGGTTTTATTCCGAGCAAAATATCCTTAGCTGTTCCTAAGGATATTTGTCATTTATCTGTGAATGTCTCATATCATAAAGAAAAATTTTGTTTTCTTCCTAGATTAAGTGATATCCTTGTGTAAACAACAGTGTAATCTTACAGAGAATACAAATGAAAAATAGCCAGAAATTGACAGCTTGAGCACCAGTAAGTATTAACACCCTCCTTGCTAATTGCTGCCATCACAAATTAATGGAAGTATTTTAAATCTCCTGACAGTGGTTATGTAACATTCCGTGTTTAAGGGAACTCAAATCAGTACATAACAGATGCCATCATTAATATGCAACTACATATGCTTCCAGTGCACAAGTTTTTGTGAGATTTTTTTCCTTCCACCCTCGTATTTCTTTGTTATTTGACAATAGTTCTTTAAAATTCTTAGTTTCTCCTTTTCCATCCAGCTATTTTAAAGTGAACTGTTTTAACCCTTTTCCTTTTTCCATGAGAGAATGTTTAAACAGTACTCCAAAGATATGCTAAACATCTACTCAGAGTAGAACCAGGATTATGTATGTTTTAACAGATTGCATGTCTTTTACTGTGTCTCTTTGTCTCTCTTTTCCCTAAGAAACTTTGCAAACAAAATAAAATTTTGAGCAATAAAGTGATCAGTTGAATTTCTACCTCCTACTTTGTCAGGGTTAAAACTTATTTTGAACTTTTTAGTTCTGTTTTTTTCATCAAATTAATTTTTTCTTTTTGCAAATCTTTATGAATTTCATTTTAAATAAAAGCAACTGTGCACTTACTGTGTTGCTTGACTATACACATGAAAAGTCACCAAAAGCAATACATGTCCTCACTTTCTTTCCAGTGTCAATAATTAGCTATGGCATTGGAAGGAGAGACCAATTGAAAAAAGTTAGTATAAAACTGTATTCGAACAAGAGATTACTGTTACATATTTTCTTCATTTTTCACTTCCTTTTGTCGTGTCCCCTCTCTTCATCTCTCTATCCCTTCTTTCCCCATGAATGAGAACATCTTCAACATTAGTTTGTGATGGACTCCTTTCACTCCTCATCCTGAGCTCTTTTCTCTCACTAACCAGGACAGCAGGAGTCTAAAACAAGGCAGAGTCTAAAAGTACCTTTATGACAAGGGTACACACACCCTTTTTCTCTCTCACAGATCACAGCTTGGTCCCTTCTGTCCCTTTGCATCTCTCAACAGTCTCCAACAGGGAATTGATGTCACTTCTCCTGGCAAAAAACAGTTGATGTACATCTGCCTTAGGGACTCGAGACTTATGCCTGAGTCACTGATGGGAATGTGACTGAACATCAGTGAATTGGAGGGGACATCTCCAGAAAGATAACTGCACAAGACAGACTTCCACCTTGCACATAGTTGTAGGTTCAGTCTCTCAAGTCACCAGAGCTGGTCTGACTGGTTTGATGGAGGCTACACAAGTGGTGGCTTGGAAAAGAGATTAGATTGGTGAGAGCCACAATACAGAAATATGGAAGCCACTTCTCTTTCTCACTAAGACAATCAAATGATTGTTGTCGAGTGATAAAGACCCCACTGAGACAGAACCCAGCTTGACCTGCTGCTTGTGATTATTCTGTTCCAGGGGTGCAGGGCTTGTCTTTCTTTGCAATGCCTCATGAAACCCTTTCTGGTGCAATTTTCCAGCGTGTTATAGTTTCTCTGCATGCTGACTCTTCCTTGTACCATATCTGTCGCTTGTCCTGCCACTTCAGTGTCATCTACAAACCTGATGAATGTGAATTCAGTCCCATCATTGAGATCATTTACAAGGCATAACAATTTACAAAGACACTGAGCAGCTTCTACCCTTTGTGCTAGGTAGTTTAGATCAGTTTGTACCCAAAGAGTGGTTCATCAGAGCTTGAAAACTTGCCTATGGGGATGTTGTGGAAGATCACATCAAAAAACCTTGACAAAATCAATGTAGAAGACATCCACACCTCTATCCTCATTCACTAAGCAAATTGTTTCATTTCAGAAGTTTGTTCAAGTATTGTCAAATATGATTTAATTTTAGTAAATCTGTATCAGCTTCTTCCAGTCACCTTCATGTCCTTCATGTTCCTGAGAGGTCATTCCCTAAGGACTTTTTCATTAATTTCCCCAGGAACTGAAGTAAAGGCGATTGTCTGCAGTTTCTCTGACCTTTATTTTTTTCTCAGTATTTGTAGTTGGGCAAAAGATTTGCCCTTTTCTGATTGTTTGGCTTCTCCTGATGCCTGTGGTTTTTCAAAGGTGTTTGATAGGAATTATTTTGTCATTGTGCCATCCAACACTCTTAGAACACTTGGATACATCTTGACTGGTCTCAGGAATTTGTCTATATCTACTTTGTATGGATGGTCCCTAATTCAACTCTATCATCAGTAATTCACCCTTTTCCTTTTTACTGTTTCTTGATGTTAGTGACTTGGGACTGAGGTAAATGAAGCAGCTGTTGTCTGGGTCCCTGCTGTGACTTGCCAGTCACATCTGACAGTAGACCTATATCTTCCTTGTATTTTTGCCTCATACTAACATTTACAGATGACTTTCATGTTATTTTTTATATCACTTGTCAGATTGAGTTGCAGCAGAGCTTCTTCTCTTCTCACTGCACTACTGCACATCCACAAATCTTCGTTACTTGTACACAGATGTTGTAGTAGAGCATCACTCCTACCTAATAAGTATTTACTGGGATTGGTTTTGGAAATCGACATCAGTACGTTCCAGAAATCTGTATTGCATTTTTACTGCTATGTTGCTTCCCCAACAAACATCATGTTGAAGTCACTGGGAGAACCAGGGCCAGCAAGTCTGAAGCTACTCTGAGGTATCTGAAGAGGGCTTCACCTACCTCTTCTTCCTGATCCAGGGATCTGTAACAGACACCTACCACAAGCTCTCTCTACCACAAGTCAGTTCCTCTGTTTAGACTCAAAGCACCCTGCAAAGCACAGATAATGTCTACTCACTCAGACTGCTTTCCTGAAGAAAGTGCAATCCTTCTTCCTCTTATTCTTTCTTTCCAGAAAGGCTTGTACTTGTACATTGAAGGAGTCCAATATCATCACCACTGAGGTATCGACTCTTGTCCCTACACAGTCTCTGCTGGCATCCTATCAATTCCTTTCTCACCCTTTCTGCAGTAGTGGAGTCTGCTGTGTTCTTTGTGCCCCTATTGTCCCTGTAATCCATCAGGGCACACATCCCCAAAGTGAGGATCCCATTCTGCTCAAACCAGGGAGGAGCACTAGGCCTTACCTGCAGCCTTTCACCTCACTGGCTTGCATGCCCCCTCAGGAGTTCTGCTGGGGTTGACCCCTATGATATATAAGGGAAAACTCTATGACAATCTTATGGGCATCCAGAGGCTGTGTTTTCTGTTTTGTCCCACCATGTGACTCCCAGTCTGTACCCTACTAAGATACAATCACTGTTGGGAGACAGTAGGACAAAAAAAAAAAAAAAAGTGAGCACTGGGTGCCTGCACATGCCCTGCCACCTGACAGCTGCATTTCTACCAGCTCCCATTTGCTGCACTTTGTTTTACTTTATTCCACCATTGCCAGATAAGCAGATCACATAAACTTAGCACAGACATCAGTGACTCTGTGCAGGTGTCACTTGCCATGACACCCTTCCCTGAAGGTCCTTTTTTGTGCAACAAGGAACCCTCCAAAAGACCTCCTGGCTCAGGGTCACAGCTTGTGAACAACATTGCAGTTCCACGCTCCTTTCTCCCATGGCATTCCCACAGGATATGCAAGCTAAGCACGTGTCTTTAGCTTTGTGCAAGGTTTCTGGAATGGCAAGTTCCTTCTTGCTATAAGTACTTTCTGTCAAAATGCCCCTGAGCCCAGGTTCACTTATGGCACAAATTCTGTAGGCCAACACAAATCTGCATCAGCTTTCCTTTGGCACTGGAGCCTCATGAGGAGTCCCTGTTATGTCAGGGAGCCTTGTGCCACCTGTATCAGGCGTGCTGAGTATTTGCTTATCACTGTACTTTGGGAAGATGTTCTTCCAGCTGCATGTGGCCCTTTTTATCCTTGGAAATGGTTTATTGTGGGATCAAAAAAACTAGGTCCTTGAGGAAGTTAACTCCATGATGAGAACTGAGGCTCCGCCATAGTCACAGAATCACAGAACTTTTAGGTTTGGAAGGTGATCTGGAGACCACCTAGTCCAACACCCCTGCCAAGGAGAACGTTACACAGGAATATGTCCAGGTGAGTTTTGAATGTCTCTAGAGAGGGAGACTCCACGACCTTCCTGGGCAGCCTGTTCTACTGCTTTGCCACTCTCAGCATAATGATGTCCTTCCTTGTGTGGAGATGAAACTTCTTGAATTTTAGTTTATGACCATTGGTCCTTGTCCTGTCTCTGGGCACCACTGAAAAGAGTGCCAACATGCTCTTGGCATCCACCTTGAGATATTTATATTCATTAATGAGATCCCCACTCAGTCTTCTCTTCTCTAGACTAAACAGTCTCCCTCAGTCTCTCCTGATAACAGAGATGCTCCAGACCCCTTATCACATTTGTGACCCTCTCCAGCAGCTCCTTTTCTTTCTCATACTGAGGAGCCCAGAACTGGACTCATTACTTCAGATGTGGCCTCACTAGGGCTAAGTAGAGGGGGATCACTTGCCTCAACTTGCTGGCCACATATTTCCCAATGTACCCCAGGGTACCATCAGCCCTCCTGGATGCAAGGTTCTGCTAACCTGCTTGTCACCTGGTCTCCAAGCCCTGGATGGGGCTTCCATCCATGGCTGACAAAATGTGGGGCTTGGTGATGTGCTTAATGAAACACACAAAGCTGCCTGATCATCAAACAGGTTACCATGCTAGCAGAGACCTCATAATCTACAACCCTGACATGTCACCCTTCTGCAGTGGTAGTGAAAGTTGTGTTTGTTACAGTGGGAAACCTCCTGAGGCAAGAGACTGCAAAGCACAGGTTTTTTCCTCTGCATACTGCCCAGTTTGGAGACCAAAGAGAAGAAGCAGAGCCAGGCGATTGTGGATGTGGAAGCAGCTGCAGTTTGGGCAGACCAAGTTTCAGGAAAAAGGATGCTTAGTTTTACATAGATGCTTAGGTTTACATAGAATAGTTCTTCTAAAATGTGAAAGAAACAGACAAACAGGTTTGATCTGCTGCGAGAGTGACTGCTGGATGTTAGAGTTTCTGAACGCTGCTTGAAAATATTTTGAGAAATAATGCCATCCTGTAAGGCAAAGCTTCTCCAGCCACCACCCATTTCATTTCCTTGGGTCACTGAGTGGCAAGTGCCTGCTCTTTAGCTGCTGCTGTTTAACAGAGTGATGGTGAGGTGAAAGGAAGGGATGATGAGAAATTCGTGGAAATAATCTAAAAGCAAAAGGGTGTTTGCATAGCCTCTTCAACACTTACCTGTTTTCTCTGATACACAACAATGCTGTCTGTTTTTCAAACCTCCTGGAACTGGCTTGAAGTCTTTATGCGTTCCTGTTGGTCTAGGACAGAAGCATGACCATGATTGATCCATCTTCTTCCCCTGCTTGCCACTGTGGGTGATGTGTTGCCCACATGGGAATCTCTCAGACCAGATATTCTAACTTGGAACTCAGAGAGGAGATGGGCCTTTTTTTTTTTTTTTTTTCCCCCTAGTTAATGCTCATTCTAGATTACCATGAAAGATTTGATATTTTTAAATACAGTTATACATGCAGTCAGGGATATAATAGAAGCTGAAGTGAGGACAAATATATATTGGAAATTTTTTTTCTATTATATTGAGATATTATAAGCATGTCAATAAAAGTTCTGTATCAAAACTATTCTACTTCATCTACAATTATTTTAGACTCCATTACAAAACTCTAACAAACATCTATTTGCTATGGGAACATCATAGTTGCAAAAATAAGTAATCAGATGTTAAGCAGTTCCAAAACTAAGTTAGATCAAGGAAGGTTTAATATATTACTTTTCAACATTTTTTGCAATGCTTTTTATTTATATGTCACTCCATTTTGTCTTGCTAATGCTGTTATAATATGAGAACCTGACCCCTTTCAGGAACATTTCTTAAAATATTTGAAAACCCTTTAATAAATGCTATAGAACAGTTCTGGCAATGATAGGCAATAAAGATTATAAAATACAAAATAGTACTTCAAACATGCTTTTAATTAAGAGTTAATTAATTATGTAAATGCAAAGCAATTTGGTTTCTAAGAAAAAACATAAATAATATTCAAATTTTGTTAAAACATTGAGGCACCTTAGATAAGCCAACCAAGAGGAAAGAGATGTCTTGAAATTGAAAATAATAAAGTATTTTCCATTTCTTTGCCACCTTTTGGAAGAATGCTTGACAATGTAAAGGTAGGAGATGAAGGGGAAAGCAAGGATATATTTTTTTTTCAAAAGCAATGTACTCATCTTACCTCCCTTAACTTACCTACCTTCTACATTCCTACACAGTTGGTTATCTATTTCATTTAGAGAATTTGCTTTAGCATCCTAAATAAACATCTATTTTACCAACAATGTCAAAAAGTTCTTCAGAAAGCAATTTTGAATTGATAGATTAGGAACATACTTATCAGTGACCACTGTGGTGGCCTAAACTGTAGCTGATATGTCACTTTATGGATAACCATGATAATAATTAGATGGATAAGTAAATATATGAATTATGTGTATTATGGTGCATTTAAAAATGAAACACCGCTTTTTTCTGGCACTTTATCCAGCACTTTGAACTTGCTAAGGACCCTCAAAGCTCATTTTATTCTCCAAAATACAATATTCTCCAAAATGCCTCGAACATAAGGGAGAGAGAGACATAAAAATGTCCCATGGATTCTTTACCTTTGTTCTCTATATTGATATTTTTCTTAGTATGATATTACTTTGATGTAGTTTGCAAGTGAACTAAAAATAAAATTTCCTCTTAAAGAAAAAAAAAGCAAACACACTTCTTCACAGAATATATACTTCATGCTGGGAATCCATCAAAAAAGCATGCCACTTAGAAGAATGTTTCTTTCACAAACTTGCAACTAATGTTTTAATTCAATTGCACACTTGGTCTTATAAACCATAATTTTAAGGTCTCATAAATTGAGGAATTAATTTGTAAAACTTTTAACTTGTGAAGCTTCGTGTTACTCTAGATGCCAGTCAAAGCTCCCAACTGCTTCACGTGGATTCTGCTCATTCTGCTTTCAGAGTATAAGCAGTCTGGAACAAGATATCACTGTTAGGTTCTTATTAAGTGTCCTGGAAGTAAATGATTCAGTTAAGCCAGATCTGGATTTCACACTCTCTTTTCTTCAGCTGAATGTTGTGAAATCATCTTAACGCTCCAGTATATAACTGATACAACAAAATAGTCCTCATTTCATAGCTATCATGACTTCCTTGAGGGGTGAGGAAGTGTAAAAGACCAACACTAGAGTGACAAGAAGCGCTCAATATTCTTGATGGCCAGTAGTTTTTTACTTTCTCATCTCCATTTATCCTTTTCCTGTGCACATGTACCAGACCACACACACCCTGAGCGCACACACGAAAGCCACACGGTCACCTTCTAACATAGTGCAACAACTGAGCACTGCAGGAGTTTCACTTCACTGGCTTTCCAGCAGCAACAGCTTTGTTTATTCTAGCTCTGAAGCTACCTGTGGAGCAAAAAGTCTTTACTCTGTCCATCCATAGCACTCATTTGTGTGGCAATGGCAGAGGTTTCCTAATCATATCTCAGTCTGTATAGGTAATTTCTTTTGCTGAATATTTATTTATTAATTCAGGTGCTATTAGTATTTGAAGACTACGGGTCTATTTTGGTTATTGCAAAAGATGTAAAGTCTGGAGATTCATTCACCTGCTTCACATAAAATTGTGATTCTATGCAATAATTTGTAATATTTTCTAATGTCACTGCTATTCTAAAGCCAAGTATTTCTGTATTTTGTGTGGAAGCCTTTGTCTTAGGTCTTTATAATAGTCTTGCTATGTCTGGTTTGTTTTTTTTTTTGTTTGTTTGTTTTGTTTGTTTGGTTTGTTTGTTTTTTATTTGGAACAGATTTTCAGTAATAAAATATATCTGTACAGGTGACAAATTATCCATAGAAAGCAAGCTAACACCACTGAATGTGTCTCACTTGTGACCTAAATCTAGATGTAACTCTTCTGCAATTTGAAAAGCTTATGCATTAACCCACTGTACCATCTAACCACTCTCTACCTCTGGCAAGCTAAAGACTGATTCAGTTGTTTTCATGGCTGCAGGTCAACATTCTATTTCTGCAGCTGGAGACACAGTTTTAAAATAATGCAAGTGGAACACATTCACAAAAGCTATTGCTTATTAATGTAATGTATTTGCTGTGTTGTCTCCACAATGTTTTTTTTTTATTCCATAATCTATTAATTTTCAATACTCTATTGTTCTGATACTGCAGTAATAATAAAATGTACTATAAGAACTAAGAGGTGACTTTATGTTATTTCAGCATGATATTGACCTCCATAGAGAAAATATATAGGAACTCTTCAAGCACTACCTACCTATGCATAAGTCATTTCACTTAACAAAATGTGGAGGGAAAAATAATTCTGATATTATATTTAATCTGTTCCATATAACTCCAATTTAATCTTTTCTGTATATAGTACTATGGAATTTCTTGGATCACTTTATTAGCTACCAGCACAGAAAATAATTTAGGTATTCTATCCAGCCAGCCAGACACACCATTATAAATAGAAATATTCTTGTTACTTCAAATCAAATACATGGTATGGAAAAGAACATCTGTTGCTGAAAAGAAAGGACATTTCAAAAGTACTGTATTGAAAATAGTGCTTTCTGAAAGACAGAGCAATTTTCAGTTCATAAGGATCATGGACCTGGGATTCCTCCCAGCTGTATTATCTTGTCTCTACTCAGTGCTGACTTAAAAAGGAAACAAAGAATATTAAATAAAAAATAGTTACGCTGAATTTTATTTTAAAAGTAACAGACACCGCACATGAGGCCATGAAGTTTACTTTTTTCATCTATTTCAAATTCAATTATGCAGATATAAGGAAAGTGCTTAAGGCCATTACCTGTTTTACTCCCATTGATTTTCAAAGGAATGAGAGGGTCTAAATTCATTAAAAGCTTTTGGAATTCTTGTTTATAATCTTCTGTGATTATACAGCATATAGGGCACAATTTATTCCCATAAAAATGGTTTTGCAGCACATCTCTTGAAGATTTATTCTATCAAAAATAGGGAGCAAACATCTCAAAATTCCACGTTAATTCCTAAATAATATGAAGTTCCCCCTAGGGAGAAAATTCTGCTGTTCAATACTAAGTTGTATAAAATACATCTATTTTATGCTGACCACATGCCACACTGTGTTTGGGCTGCACTAGATTTAAGATTATTGCACCACTTTTTCTTTGTAAAATCTCCCCTGAAAGGTTTTATATCCAAGTTCTCAATGTCATAAACCCACCATCTCAGCCTGAGCTTCAAGGTATAACCTAATTTGAGAAAAATTAACATTGCTTTCAAAATGAGCATTGGCTAGCTTAAATGTCAAGAATAGATCAACGTCTTTAACAAATGTGAAGACTATTTGCCAAATATTTTCAGAAGCATCCAAAACTGTTGTGTAGCTCATTCAGTGTCACATGATGATATCTCAGTCCCCACTCATACCAAGATACTGCTTGATTCTGAGAAATGCCAGTGGCCTGATACCCACCACCCATATTACTACTGCATTTTATTCTGGTCTTCTTTGCTAGTAGTACTCTTCACTTCAGGCAAGACAAGAGGAATGGTACCCTACAGTATTTATATTTTGATTAGAAAGAAAAAGAATAGAAATGGTTTGGGTTTTTTTTTTCCCCTATTATTTTATAGCCAATTAACCTTAGAAATGAGTCCTTTTCTTCCTGTAGAATAGCTGTATTTGGATATTGCTGTAATACATTGGTTGTTTCCTACAATTCTCCAATGAATAAATTGTTACAAATGCTGTTGTCAGGCCATTCACATTTTCTCTGTGTGCAGCAGGTTTTACATACGCGGAATGTTTAATTAATTTTCTGATTAATGGGCTTCTTTTATTGTGCTACTGCCATTTGGCAGCTGTTTTGACAAAACTGCCTTCCTCATTACAGTGTTTCTACTTGTGAAAGGAAGTCAACCATAGCAAATGGGCTTATTGAATTATCCAGCTCACCAATTATATAGTATAAAATTATTCATCCTGATATAATTTGATCAGGAAAAATCATTTATCTTTAGTAACTGTGTTAAATTAGATATTATTCTGCTGGAAAGGTGCAATTTTGCAAGTGTCTGTGCTTAGAGAACTTTTTTTTTTTTAATTTACTTGAACACAAAGTTATTGCCTATTTTCTGATTTCACTTTGTTACCAAAAAGTCTAGTTCCTGACTAATCACTCCACTGAGCCCAATTCATTCAAAGCTTAAAAAGCAACAGCCATTTTAGAGCAAAATGCCAGATTGATACATATCATTGCAATACAGTTTTGAAAGATCTGATATAAATGTATTTCTATCTTTTTATAAATCAATTAATTCAAAATCAGTCTTGAAACTTCAATGTTATTTAGTTGCATGCTTTGCATGTATCTTGGAACTATTCCAGCAATGTTGCAATCAACACTGGCAATGCGATTTTAACTCCAATTTTATTCAATCTAACATGTTTAAAATTAGTCTCACTTTCTATACATTTGCATCTTGTCATTATCCTACAAAATCTCTCTTATAAAAAGCCAATACTTGATGCATTTGAAAAAGAAAAAAAAATTGTCATTTTCAAAAAAGAAAAGAAAGTTTAATAGATTATTGTGGACTGCAGTTAACAGTTGGTTAAAAATAAATAGCTATTACTGCTTAACTTGAAAACTATTATAATTTGTCTTGTGTTCTAGGATCACTTTTTCAGTGTAAAACAACCCTGAAATTCTTGCCAAGGAGTAAAGATACTGAATATTTGGGGTCCACTCATCTGACTGTAAGTCAACTCAAGATTCTCTGGATATTTTGCTAGGATCTGCAAATTTCTAAATGCATAAATGAGCTTTTTGATCTCCTCTGTTCAGGTGGATAAGCAATGGCATAATGACTCTACCTGTGTGCATGGACAAAGGACATGGACACCTCTTCCTTCCATCTGATTACATTTTTACAGAGCTTCCATTTTCTATCTTCTGCACCTTCACAATCCACTCTGCTTTTTCATCATCACATTGATTCTTCTCTGCTTTCATCTCAGTGCAGTCTGTGCCTCGTCACAAGCGTTTATCATACTACATATAAGCAGAAGCACTCTGCTACTTGTAAGACCTTACCAATCATTCTCAATGTCTCAATCAACAGAAATGGCAGAGAGAAGAGTCAATTATCCTGTATTACACCATGAAGTCATGTTTACCCGGAGGATAAACCTATGTCCATTTCCCTTTGGCTTCACTCCTGTTAGTGTCTGATTTATCAAAAGTATGTCAAGGGGTGCTGGAAATACCTAGGATGGTAGTGCTGTGATTCTACAGTGACTACTGTATGCCTGGACTTTGATTTAGCTGGTGCCAGTGTCAGCTGTGTCTTAGATGTCCTTGGTATACATAAGTATAGCTGAGTTGCTGAAGCCTACTAATAATGAGATAATTATCACTCTTGAAAGTCTGTACTTGTTGCAGGATCAGATTATCCTCTGTATTGGGATTATCAATAATTTCTGTTAATTGAAAGATACTCCTGCCTTCATGCTCTTGCTTTGGCACTGGCACTGAGGTCACAGCCAGCAGTTTCTGCACTTGGTTCCAGTCCACTGGGTCACTCCCTTTTCGAAGCTGCCTGGATTACAGATCTGCAAAGTACGTCAGAACATCCACCTTTTCCACCCATTCCACCCACATTTTCACTGTGGGTAATTGAGATTTTGCACCATCTGTTCTTTTTCCCACTGCTATTCACAATGGTTTGTTCTTTGCAGGTTTTGTTTGTTTATTTGGGATATTTGTTGTTGTTTTTGTTTACTTTATCCACTGACTAAATGCAGATACATATTATTATCAGTTTTACCAGACACACCTTTGGGTCACATATCCTTTATTCAGTGTCGCCCTGACATTTATTAAAATTAATAAGAGTACTGCATTAATACATGGCCTTGCTTACCCTGGTAAGCAGTTTATACAAGTTATCATCATCAGTGCTGGACATTTCTGATCTCAGAACTTAAAAGTTGTCTTCCAGGATAAACTGTCACAATGCCATTTCTGGAGGTATTAACATTTATGTTACTGTCAGTGGCTGTTTTGCTGTGGTTCATGCAGCTTTGTGATCTGCATTCTCTTGGCTGCACTCTCCACTGCACTCTCAAAGAGGTAAAAATTCCTTAGTGTTGCAGGACAATGACTCCATAGCAAGCTGGAAAATGAAAAACTGTTCATCTCAATATCTGTACAAGGAGGGTTCAGAGTCCATCCACCTGGGTAGCTGAAAGAAGCAAAGGAAGGAACAGGTGAAGGATTTTCTGTGTCCTGAGAACAGTGCTGCTCTTGTATGGAAAATAGTAAAACTTTTAAATAACTGTGATTATTAAGTCATTTTTTTTTACCTACAGGTTACCACCTGTCATCTATAATGTTTAACTTTTTTGAAAGAAAGTTTCTTTTGTAGGCTTAATGACTGGAACATGAAAAATTAATTACACCATGGTAGAGCTGACACTTTCTCCTTCAATTATTTTTTTTTTTCTTCTGTGCATATCTATGTACACTTACTCCTATGTAGAGCCTGTTTATGAAAGTAAAAGAGCAACAAAACCAAAGAGTTGGTGCCTGGTGAAAAGATATTGACAATGAAGAGTATCGGTGACTAACAGCTTTAGTTGGTAACAAGCCAGTTGTGGCATGGCCATGATGTATGTGTTGCTGCTTTGCTTCCTCAAATCAGATGACTGTGAGCTCAGTGACTAAGCCTGAGAAACCACATGGGTGCCTTCAGCATATCACATTACTAACATGTTTTTGGCATTTTCATGTTTTTTTTGCAGGCTACATGCTCTTTTTGCCTTGAAGAGAGTTTGGTTTTATTTTAGTTTATCAGGGTTAGTCTAGATCCTTGAGAATGGCATGAGGATTGGGCTAAAAGTCAGTGAGAATCTTCAACAAGGCAAAGTATGGATAGCCCTGGACTCACATTGTGGGGGTGCGCTCTCTCTCACTTGTCCACTTCAAAGAACTTCAGTTTTTCAAGTGCTTGGACCATGATATTTTGATTTCCTCACAATCCTTTTCCTCCTCATCCTCAGAAGGCAAACTTCTCCCTTTTGCAGCTATCATATAACATGCAGGACAACCAGAGAATCAGGCCCAGATAGCATGGGTTTAGAAAAAGCAGGTTCTGCTTGACTGGGCTGATCTTTTATGACAGGGTGACTGTGAGACACTGGATTATTATATTAGTTATTGGGTCAGACCAACTCAAGTGTATGTGTGTGTGGGGCAGGGTGTGGGGAGGGGACAGGTTGAATTTCACAGCGGTGAGGTAATGCTATATCCCATATCTCAGCCCCTGTGAGACCCCTGGGGCAACCCTAGAATATCTGTCAGTAAAAGGCAGCCCAGGATCACACTCAAACCAGACCCTCAAATGGTTCACACACTGGGAACACCACCCATCACCCTGCCCCAGAACCCCAGAGTGGCCAGTGGGCCAGAAGTCCCACCTGGGAGGGGTGGCCACAATGAGGTCAAGCCAATAAAAGCAGCAACCTGTGCTTTCCATCTTGGCTCAAGCCCTATCATCTAGCCATGTGGAAGCTGGACTCTCACAGGACTCTGGTCGTAGCTATGATCTTCTCCTTTCCTCTCTCTTTCTTTATTATTNATATCTATATGTAGGTTATATGAGAGGTGTGTACAGCCATCTCAGGTGATTGAATACCAAGCAACCTGGTAACTGAAACTTCTTAAGTGTTTACAGAAATAAAAGCAACAAAATGTCTCTCTTTCACATGTTATCAGCTGATTAAAGCAGATCAATCTACATCTCACTACTGATGATGCAATTAGCTAATACTAGTTACTACCTGCAAGTAAAACTGTCATTAAAATATCAAGNTTCTCTTAATCTCCTTTCTTAATATTTTGGATAGCTTGGGGCCGAATGGGTTGGATTTTGCTAAAGACATTGAGATGTTGGAGTGTGTCCAGAGAAGGGCAAGGAAGCTGGAGAAGGGTCTGGAGCACAAGGACAGTGAGAAGCAGCTGTGGGAGCTGAGCTTGTTTAGCCTGGAAAAAAGGAGGACTTTACTGGTCACTATAACTACCTGAAGTTAGGCTTTAGTGAGGTGGGGGTCAGCCTCTTCTCCCAGGTAACAGGATGAGATGAAATGGACTCAAGTTGCACCAGGAGAGGTTTAGATTGCATATTAGGAAAAATTGCTTCACTGAAAGGGTAGTCAAACATTGTAAGAGGCTGCCAAGAGAAGTGGTTGAGTTGCCAATCCTGGAGGTCTTTAAAAGGTGTATAGATATAACAGTATATAAAAGTGCAGATATAACAGTAAGGGACATGGTTTAGTGGCCAATTTGACAGTTCTGGTTAACAACTGGACTCCATGATCTGAGAGGTCTTTTCGAATCTTAACAATTTTACAATTTTATCAGTGGGCTTCAGCTCCCTGGCCAGACCACTTTGGATTTCTATCTAATTTTTGTTTGAAAATGAAACTGTGAAAAATATTGCAACATCTTAACATGCATAAATAGATTTCAGGAGTTTTTTCCCAGTGTATTGGCTCTTCTTATGTGGTGCAATGAAGAAATTGTTTCCATTCTGAGGTCTGGGAGCCTTTCTCTCTCTCTCTCAGCAAAAATACACCCCAACAGATTTCTTCACAGGTGATTCTTATGCTATACCTAGGATCAGTAACCATGGCTCTAGGAAAACACTATATATTACAAACTTGAGGTATAAACCTTGATGGTCTTTGTTCAGTACTGCCTTCATACTAGGAAGGGAACAGTGAGAAGAACAAGAAAGCTTAGCATAGATATACTTCTGAGAAGATACACCTAGCAGCCATACAGAGGTGAGCAGCAGTCTTTGTGGGATCACAGCTTTACAGTATCAAATGTAAAGCTCTATAAATCAGAAGAAAAATGTGAGCTACAAAAATTCTATCCCTTGTTGTATACCCCGGGCTTGACCTCTCTGAATTCACCCCATTATAGCTTCCATGATTCAATCTGAGATGGTTCAGATGAGTCCTGCTGGATAAGAGATAAGAAGCAGGTCTGTTGTCACCATATAGAGCTATTTGAAGGGACCCTTCATGAGCCAGGCTGCTTCTGATGCCCAGTATAATATGTGACTTTAAGTGGTGCACTTCTTTTCAATCTTTGAGAACAACAGTTCCAGGTCAAGCTGTACATAACCACATTGTTTCCACCCCCACAAATTGTTTAAGTGGTGATTGAAACAATATCTCATCTCATTTCTATTTACTAGGTTAAAGGAAGTTTCTCTCTGGAATGGGCTCTCATCTATTTGCTGCAGGAAATAAATTTCTTTTAAAAATAAATCAAAAAGACTCTCAGGGCTGCCAACACAGGTCAGTGTAAAATGATTCTATAATACTTGGTTATTGCAAAGTTTTTTTCTGAGCACTTTATCTGAAAAATACTGAAAACTCCGCAAAAATAATTCACCTTCTCTAGATAGTTAGTACAGACCTACTTAAGGTAGTGAAACTTTTTGCCTTCCCCAAATATTTCAGTTATGTATTTCAAAATGTATTTTATGGCAATTGAGAATTTAAATTAGTCATTTAAATAACCATTCTCACCATAAACTATTAGGTACAAGTAGAGATAGCAATGAGATGAAATAACCATGCATTTTACTAAATTGATTAAAATTTCGAACTTCAGATGATGCAGTACGTAACTTAAGTTGCCTGCCCCTGTGGAAGGCAGTGAGGAAAGGACTAGAACATTGAAGGTTTTTTCCCAGCCATGCTGTATAGAACTTCAGTGATTTGGTCTGATTTGGCCCTAGCTATACTAAGGAGATTTTTTTTGCATTATTTTTTGATTATTCCTTAATGTAGACATGGCACTGCAAAGTAAATGAGGAAAGTGGTAATAAAAACCTTTATTATTTGCTTGAGAGAAGCATAAATTTCTTCTAAAAAACATAGAATTTCCTATGCTTTGCATCAATTTGTAAAAGTTCATAGATTTTTTTCACTTATTGAGATATAAGATAATGTATATATAATATGTGTAAAGGTATAGTTATATGTGTGTTAAATGTTCATATNGATTGGACAACTAAGAAGTGTCATCAACAGAATTACTTTTGGGAATGTCAGCTCTCTAGTCAATTTTTAAATTATATTTTTTTTAATTTTCCTAGTTCATCTCTGAAGAAAATGGTCATTGCTGAGTTTCAAAACCTCAGTTGCAGCTACTGTGAATTTATGTCTTCACACCTGTGTTATCTTAGAGTGACTTTGAGAGAAAAAACACCTCGAGAAACTCAAGAATGTATTTCAGAAGAGTGAAATTTATCTGGATATTCTATAGTACCAACCTCTTCTAAGGAGTTATACACACAGTCTCTTAGAAGCAAAGGTTTTCAGATATCTAGGTGGAATGCTAATATTGGAGTTGAAATGAAAAATATAATTGTATTTTTAACAGGATTATATATTATTATATATCTATTTTTTAATTTATATCCCATGCCATACATCATTGTTCTTAGCAATAAAAGCTTGGGGAGCAATGGAGTTTTCCCAAATACCTGTTATGCACAGTGAAGCCCATCTGTCCTGGAAAAGACTGAAAACCTACCTGCCCACAGGAAGCAATGAATTAATGCCTTGTTTTTCTTTGCTTGTGTGCATGACTTTTGCTTTCCTTATTAAACTGTCTTTATCTCAACCCATGAGTTTTCAACTTTTTTCCTTCTTGTTCTCTCCTCAGTCCCACTGAGGGGAAGTGAACAAGAGGCTATGTGGGGCTGAGCTGTGTGCAGAGGTCAACCCACCACACATGAAAACCCTTCTGTTGTATATTTTAGAAGTAGAGGAATGTACTTGGCTAGGTCATCACCTCAGGTGGACAGACAGAAGGACAAGGTGAATTGGAATGGATTGGATGGGCAGCAAAAGAAGGAGTGAGATTGATTCTTCTCTGACAGAATAACTATCCCACAGTGGAAAGTAGGACTTTTCTTTATTGTTATTTCCTCTCTCCACAGATCCAGGAAGGGATCTGTGTACTAAGAGCAAGACAAGAATTTATCTTCTTCTTCAGGGATAGTGATGTGGTCCCTAGTGATATGGTTCTGATTCCAATGTGTCTAAATGCTCTGCAACAGAGGGCTTTGAGTGTACAAAGCCAGTTTCTTATTTGAATAGGAATTGAAACAAGGAGCTTTCAAGAATAATTAAAAAAAAAAAAAAATGGAGAGGGTGAGAAAGAATAGAAACAATGTAGTTGTAAGCATATCTCCCCTTTACTTACTACATATTTGAATGATGTGTTTCAGAAAACTGTGATTCTCACTGTTCCTTCCAGCCCCTCTCCCCTGCTTGGTGTTTTCACCAGCCCTTGTGAAATGTCATCTTTTATCTCATTGCAGAACTCTCCACCTTACCTGCAATGCTGCAAGCAGGGCAAGGAAAATAGGCCCTTGTTAACAAAGCATATCCTTTCAAGGGACTTATGTCTACATTTATTAACTGGGAATATGTGACCCAAACACTTTTTATGAACTCTTGAAGGGAATAATGAGAGTACTGAGGAGAGAAAAGGAAGCGTACCTTTCCAAGTTATCCTGGTCAGAAAAAAAAAAGGGATAATTTCTACAAAACCTTTTTGTATAACTTAAGAAAGACTACAGAAAAAAAGACATTTGGGGAGAGCTCTTGTTTGTCTGTTTTCTTTTTGCAGACAAGAGTCAGATATAACACTTGTGGTTTTATTTCTGTAAAGGAAATAAAAACTAATGGGGTTTGTTCAGACTCAGGTCTAGCATGTTCTTTTTCTAAGATTGATAGAGAGTTGCTAAAAAAGGACAGAGAAAGTTAAAGCAGATATTTAGAAGAAAATATTTGGATTTTTAATATATGGCTTGCTTACTATCACTTATTGTAATGAAATTGTATAAGTCTTGAGACCTAATCCCTAACAAGTGAAATACTAGTAGCATCATTTGATCTGTTTTGATCTGTCACATCTGGAGTGCTGTGCCCAGTTCTGGGATCTTCAGAGCAAGAGAGACATGGAGCTCCTGGAGCGAGTCCAGCAGAAGGCAACAAAGATATTAGCATCTCTCTGGAGCATCTCTCTTAAGAGGAAAGTCTGGGAGGGTTGGGCCTGTTCAGCCTTGAGAAGAGATGACTTAGAGGGGACCTCATCAATGTATATGAGTATCTGAAGGGAGGATGTCAAGAGGATGCAACCAGGCTCTTCTCAGTGGTGCCAAGCAATAGGACAAGATTCAACGGGCAGGAAGTGATGCACGGGAAGTTCCACTTGAACATGAAGAAGGATTTGTTTACTCTGTGTATGACTGTGTATTGGAACAGGTTGCCCAGAGAGCTGACAATTCACGTTTTCTTAATGACCTCCTTTGACTTGATCATAAAGTCCTTACTGAACAAGCACTTTGACAACTAAAGATTGCTAGAAGGAAGTTAATATATTATAAGTATTTTCCTTACACTGTCAGCATCACTTTCTCTTGCTGTTGTAAGATTCATATTGTTTATGGTTAATAAAATCACAATTATCATTGATAGGAATCATGTTTCCAAGTACATTTATATGCTAGTATATACTAGACCTAAATATTTATATAAAAATATTCCATTCTGTGTTGTGAGTTATGACTTCCTAGAGATAGGCATGTAGCCAAAATATAACATCTCTACTAAAAATACAGAGGACAATACCTCTTTGGTTTAAACAGAGCTGTCTCACTTTACACTAGAATCAGATATTTTCACCTGTCACCACTACTTATCTGAGATGAATACTAGAGGAAAACTTGTCAGTACTTGCTACATCATTTATGTTTAAGCAGTTTAACAATCCTGTAGGCCACACTGGTGTTAAGACTTTTGTGTGAAATCCTTCTAATCATTTTCAATGAAATTCTAAATCGAAAGCACCTAAAGAAACAAAATAGCATCTCCAGTAATCCAATTTGTTTTATTCTTACTGAATTTTGCATACTAAGGCTTAAGTGAACATTGTGTAGACAAGGAAGAAAAGTAACTAACATTTTAAAATCAAAATTTTAATTTCATTTCTTGTTGCTTCCCCCCCCCGAAATTATCATTGTCTACTTTTCTGTCTTCCTGTTCCCTTAAAATTAGCATAAAGCAGAACACAAACTATTAGTGCTTAACATTAGGTTCTATTTGGTTATTTGTGGTATCCTGAAGACTTATTGGATGCTTTACTTGTATTTATATGTATTTTTTCTCCAAACTGGTGAAAAGGAGCACATTTGTTAAAGTTCTCTGGAAAGCTGACAGCATTTCTATTGTCTATTGGAAATGTGTTTACTTTTCTAACAAGTCTATTGCCAGGAACTCTATGAGAACATTTAAAGAGCAATCGGAATAGGGGTTGCCAAACCAGGCTAAGAAATGATGCATGATGGAAGCAACCGTTTTAATAAACAAAGGAGAAAACACATTTCAATCATGTCATATTGGAATAACAGTGTTCTCAGAGCCTCACTAATCTCCATGCTTCAAATAAAGGAACTACGTTTTTCGAGTTTTTAGTCACAACATTTTGGCCACAGATTTGGGATGATGGTGGAATATTTGTCTTCTGCAGCATCCTAGCGCATTCCCAAGTTCAACACTGCTATGTTGCTGTTCAGCACTACAGAATGGATATTCATGATAGGAAAAACAATACATTGCAAATAATGGAATTTATTATTTGGGCCTGAAAAAAAAAAAGTATTTTGCTATAGAGCACTATTAAACAGCTCACCCATTTATTTATTAATTCTAGTAAACTGTCTTGCAATAGTAAACATCTTATTTTTGGTAAAAGATGTGATATAATGTATCCAATTTAATGAACATGACTTTAAATAGATGGTAATAAAGTAAAATTTGCTTATTTGTCAACCACTTATTAAATGTATTTGCAATTGCACAATAAATTCTATATACTAAATATACTAAAACTGAGTTATAATATTTCCCATTTTATAGAAGACTTTTCTTTTAATGACATTAGATGGATAAGCTACAAGAAAACTGCAGATGTCTTTAAAAACTCACTCATATTCTGAATAGATATAGCACTACTGTTTAGAGTTATCATTCATCTTGATTACACTGGCCTTAAATGGTTCATCTGCTGTAAAACTTCAGCAAAAAAATATAGCTTTTTTTACAGAATGCAACCAAAGGAGAAAGAAATCAGTGTCAAAAATTCTCAATGTTTAATTTTTTACTAATCTCATAGTGTACTTTTACTGGAGGGGAAAAAAAAAAAAAAAGAAAATAAGGATTATTCTTTATTCCAGATTTTACATTTTGAGTTGTAAAATAAAAGCTACCTTGTCCAAAGTTCAAATTCTATCTGATAGCTTTGAGCGAACTGTAAATGCTGCCAGACAGAGAAGAAAGCAATATTCTTATCTTCCCATAGGAAGAAGTAAAAACGACTTGTTGACTAGAGGCCATTTTTATATCTAAAGTTAAATATATATCAAATAGTAAATCAGATGTATATGATTGCATATCTATGTCCCCGCATATAGACATATATGTGTATTAAATATGTGTATTTACACTAAAATATGCATCAGTGACTAGTGAAAATTTATATTTTTGGTATCCAAACCAAAGCCTCTTATATTTTTTTTTTTTGGGGTGGATACTTAGTACTCTCAAAGCTCTGTGGGCTCTTTCAAAATGTATTCACTGGAGAACCAGATTCCTGTTTAATATCACAAGAAGCATTTGGTGCAATAACTTATGACAAGCACAGGCACTTTTAGTCACTGCAATAGGGTGGAGCTATCAATCACTTGTGGTACAATGAAGCACAACAGGTCTCCAAGAGAACAACTTGTGCTTCAGCAGGGCACTTGGCTTGGTGGTTGGTAGCAACATAAAATCAGGGCATAAGATCAAGCAAGTAAAATTAATTCAGAATATTTTTTGTGTGTGTGATTAAGGGATAGCTATGTATTTTTAAATTGTATTTATACCTTTGAGTTAGAATTTACTTAGATAAAAAGGTTGCATGACCATGCTACCTGGCTTGCCATCATGAAGGCAAAAAAAAAAAAGAAAAGGGTGGTTAGTAAGAATTTTTCTCTCTGGGAAGATCACTTTAAAGCTCCTTTCCTTAGTGATATTTCTAGTTCATCTAATATACCTGTCTGCCTTATTAAGTGCTTGTTGTTTAATTTATTAATTCTGATGTGAATAAAATTATTTCTTTGAATGAAGTGTGATATTGACGTTATGGAAACTTTTTGGAGTGCTTTGATTGAACAGGTTGGTAGTATCTTGTCAGCAGTTGTCTTTGTGTGTGTGTGTGGTTGTTGGGTTGAGGTTTTGTAAAGAGTGTTTTAATTAAAGAAACAAAGTACAAGAATATTAAATACGATTTCTGTATTGATCTCAACAGAACACTTAATGAGTTTATTTTTGCTTTTAGTAAATAAAGGTGCAAAAATGCAAAGCAGAAAATGGGAACAATGGTCTGGCCACTAACTCCACAAATCAATACCTGCTGATCGTAAGCCATCAGGAAATAGGAAATCAAATTAATATGGTCACTTATTAATGCACCTACTCATTTGCAAACCAGCTTGTTTTTTAACCTATTAGGTTAAAAGATAGAGTAATATAGAATACTACTATGATTTATTATTAAAATTTTCTTGTTACTGAAGATAATGTTTTCAGAAAAAAATTGACTGAATTTCATGGAAATCTAGTTCTACATAATACAAATTTTTCATGTGAGATGAAGGTTTCATGTGAGAAGATTTGTTCATGCCTCATATGAGCAGACTGATTAGATCAGTTATGAATCTGAGCAGAAATGAAGAGAGAGGCTAAATGAATTATCATTGTTGAACATCCAGCATAAGGGCATTGGGCAAAACATGGCTTTACCCAGGCTGTCAACTGCCAAGGAAGTCAGGACCTGGAGCCTAAGAGAGCTATTAATTTACTATAACCTCAATTCTTGCATGTCACTGGGTTAACTATTGAAATTAAAACTCATATTTGGGAAAAGTTCTTAAAATATAAATTTATGCAAAAGTAACCTTTAATAATTTTATGGTATCCTGAAGAGACTCCATGATGGAGGCCTATATGAGAAGGTATGTTTGATCTCCTGTCAGTTGACATCTTTTCTCATATGGAATAATATTTATCAAAACAGTCCCCATCCAATTACTGAATTTTAAATTTAAGGCATTGTGATAAATTCTAAAAGTCCTCCAGTCTTGAAGAGAAGCAAATTTTCAGCTTGGTAATACAATAGTTTATATTTTGCTTAGGAGGATTTTATAAAAGCATTTTGCTCTATTTTTAGCCTTTCTTCATAAGAAATCCAGATGAAAATTCAAAGGCATATTTCACCCTATACCCACACCCACTCCCACTCCCTTCATTTTATTGAAGGCCTTTGGAAAAGAATTGACTTTGACAGCTCAGATATGTCTGTTTATCTAGAGCATGAGTTTATTTCTTCTTTCATGTCAGAATGTGACAAACATTTTTACTACCTCAGTATTTAAGCATGCTTTTCAATGCCCTGATGTGGTTCTGGTTATTATCAGGATAGTGCATTCCACTTTTCCTAAGCAAGGTACATTTGTTCTTGAATGCAGTAGGCATCTTGGGAAGCATCACAAAAGGCTCAGTGTAGAAGTCAGCAGACTTTCATCCTAATCCTTTGAAGTCACTCTTAACTCAAGGCTGTAAGGTAAAATGTTTCTGAAAGACAGAGATTAAAAAAAATAATTAAAGAGAATCAAGATATTAATCTACTTCCATTAAATTTAAATCATAAATGTATGTTTTCTGTTATCTATCTGATGTCCTGACCCCCGGTACTCATAGCTTCTGTAGTTTTGAATACCACCTACCTCAGGATGGAACTATTAGAAGAAAATATTTTGCAGTGGAGCAACTAGCTTTAATAGAAAATGTCTTTTTGAAGTCCTCACTTTGTGAAGTACTTTTTTTTTTCCCTTATATAGGAGATATCAGAAATAATTAGAATAATTAAAATAAAAATTACTTCCCTTTGGAAATGTATCTTAGATGCATCACATGATGTCTTTTTGTCCAGACAGTCAACATTTTTCATAAAAAGCAACACCTCACCTGTGGTACATTTCTGTGTAAAACTGTTCCTTTTTGCTCTATATCAGCCTATGTTACGGTGATGTGCTTGAGTGAAAAGCCAATAAAAATATCTGGATGAGGTAAATGTGCACAGTTCATTATTGTCATCTTGCTATGGGGTTGTAAATGACCACATGGAATTGAGAGAGAGGGCTTGAGATGTCACTCGTCTTCTTTTTGAGCTACTGACCTTAACATCACTCCAAGATCTATCTGCAGCTGCAAAAAGATAGAGAAAAGCTTCACTTGAGAAAAGAGATGCCCTTGTTTTCCATTCTTTTCTGTTTGTTGCCCAGAAGAATCTGGGGACAAGAGAACTGGGCAGAGGCTTCAACTGTGCAGAAAAAGAAGACAAAGCTGAAACAAAGAAAGCAATGAGCCTTAAGGCTTCCAAATAGAAGATGGTAGGGTAAAATTGCTGAGTTTGTGATTGCCTGTTAGAGCCCCTGTTAAGAAAGGGTAATGTCAGTGCTCTAAAACAGTATTTTGTGCTGCACAACAGCACTCAGACGTGTTTAATGTCCATGGAATGAATGGACTGAATTTGCTAAACTAGAGAAGTAGTTCTACCTTGTGGCACTTTGAGGTGCTGATTTCTCTGTTTACAAACACATGACACATCTTAACATTTAGAAAAAAAAAAACAGACAAAAAAATGTCCTATGAACTCCATGGAGTACAGATGCTGCACAAGTAGGCTGTATGTACATTTGATGTTATAATTATGCCTTTGTCATTAAGAAACAGTGAATCCAAACAGCAGTTTTATGCAGGTAAATGAGAAGAAACTCATGAGAAGAAACTGCTTTTTTAATATACTCAGTACCTGTGTGTATTATACTCAGTACCTGTAACTGCTTCCTATATGGTCAGTTACATATGCTGACCTTAAACATGGAGATGCGATATTCGCCCTTTGTCAGTGTTTTAACACTTATGCTACCGAAGACAGTAATTAGCTCTTTAGGAAAGTTTGTCTAATATAATATTTCTGGCTGCATTCAGGGAGAAAAATAAAAAGCTAACTGTTCCAAATCTTGCTTCTACTTGGCTAGCCTTAATTTTATTTTTTTCCCAAAGAAATTATTTGACCTTCTTTTTTATTATTTCTTTTTGTTTGGTTGGTTTTGGGATTTTTTTTATTTTCTTTTTGCTTTTCTTTCCAAATGTAAATGTATACAGATTAATGGGTTGCTGCTCTCTCAGTATTCTACTGATAAAAGTAACTGTGGAGAGAGATGAACAATCTTCCATAAGACACCATGCAGCACAATAATTTAATTTTTTTCAGAGAGGTCTAGTGGGTGGAATATATGGTGTGACAGTCTGTGGACTGAAATTAAGAAAATTTTCTGCCAGGAGGAGAAAGGAAAATAGAATAAATATTACAAAGATTTTATCAAATTAGCCTTTCTACATGTAGAAAGTAGAGTTTCTTTTTTTTTGTGTGTGTCTTCTTGCTTGACTTGTGTGGTCTACTATGCTGGTTTTAATGTGACATCATAGAAAATATGGGTAAAGGATAGACTTGCTGCACAAACCAGTTTAATGAATTCTGTGTAAGAGTAGGATAGTTTTATTGGCAGCAAACCCTCTGAAAGTAAAAAATCTGTCCTTAATTTTATCATTAAAGCTGATTTTTTTATCTTCAAACTAGTCTATAATGAGATGACATAGACAGCGTATTCTTTCTGAAAATAAGTACCTTTTCCTTATGATCACCAGATTTTTTTCATGATCACCAGATATTTTGCTGGGACTTTAATAAACTGAAGTTACTGAGACAAGTAAATCAAAATTGTTATGGTAATAGCATCCAATTTTTTTTCATTAATGTTATGATTTCCTCAGTATATGTGGAATCTTATAAAATTACATGAGAATTCACTTTTGTTAAACTTACCTTTCTTATTGGAAAAGGGAGGAAGAATTGTAGTTTCCTTTCATTAGAGGAACAATATTTTATGAGTGAAGATGTAGATATTCTACTTCAGTATTTTTCTGTTACTATTTTTCCTTTTGTCTCTCTCTCTCTCTTTTTTTTTCCTAGTTCAATTTCTATTAGAAGAAAAAAGAAAGGTGTTGTTTTGTTCCTTTATTAATTTTGTAACTATTAACTCTGCATGCCTTCAGAACTCTAGATCACCTGCAAGAATACTTCTTATAAAAAAGAATGTTAATAAAACATTCAAAAAAATTTAGAGAATGTGAAGGAGACATTTAATTTTCTAGAGGCAAAGTCTGTTTTTATTTATGCCATAATTCAACAAGTTTTTATTTTGTTGGAGGTTTTTGGGTTTTTTTGGTGTTTTTTTTTTTGTTTTTTTTGTTTCTTTGGTTGATTGGGGGTTTTTGTTTTGTCATTTGAGGGAAGAAACAATCAGCATCTGTCTCGTTTTGTCTGAATTCACAGTACAAAGAGAAAGCTTATCCAATAATGAAGAATGGTTTTTACAAAGTATTTGCTGAAAATTAAAGGTCTCCTAAGACACGAAACAAAACAAATATGTACTTAGTCCAGGTTTCTAAAACAGAAATGATGAAGGTAGAGTAAAAACCTTTCCAAATGGATTTTATGCAGGAAATGTTCCACAAAGTGTAAGTGGTGTTACAGGGATGGGCTGAACAGCTGGAGAGGTTATATCACACACACTCTCGTAAATTGCTGATTCTGAAAGCTGGATCTGTTTATTCAGTAAGTGGATTCTCTTCAAGACAAGTTACAACTTCAGCATTAGCACAGCTTGAAAGCAATCTATATTTTTGTGCCTGGTCTCCAGAAGAGTTGAGATGGCACAGACTTCAAAAATCTTTCAAAATGTTTTTGTCCCCTTCCTCCATAGACCAGACTGTAGTGCCACAGTGTTGGGTAGCATAGTGTGAGCACCAGTCATCCTGTGTGTTTGTGCTTAAAAGAGACTGACAAAGTTTTCATAAGACCTGCAGGTATTTTTACCATAGTATCTCTGATCAAGACCTCTGACAGTGAAGGTCTTCACCAGTCCCATTTGAAGTGTGTCGGAGCTGCTTTAGATGGGCAGCAAAGGTGGTTCAGCTGCCGGAGTCCTCTGCACAGCGCTGCAGAGCCCCTGCCTGGCTTCAGTGACACCTCTGATGGCTCAGTCACCTATCAGCCCTCCACCCACTGAGTTTAGAAGCTGTGTTCTTTTTTTAGCCTAGGTAGGGACAAGTGTATCTGAAAACATCTTGTCACCAAGTTTAAACAAAGGTCAGCATGCTCCTTTTCTAGGTCATTAATAAATAGGGTCTTGGAAACACTTTGTGCTGTGTCACAAAGACAGGATGTCTGCAGGGAGACTGAGATGAGATTCATGTAGCGGCTTGCAGAGAAGACTCTGCAGGAAAGAAGTAATTCTTGTATCTATTTTCTGACATAGAAACCAAGGAAGCAAATGATCTAAGTTTACTATGTGCTGAGTTAAGGGAAAGTTCAGAGCATGATAACAAAAGTGCTCTTGAGAAGTTTTCTTGGGAGTTCATGGTAGAGGTTCAAACTGTTTATCCACACGTTTGTGGCGTGTGTTGTTCATAGGGGTTCAGTTTTGCAAATGAGCAAACCAGTGAGAATAATCCTAACAATTAGTACTGCAAGAGAACAAGACAAAGATGAGAAGAATTTCTTGGTCTGCTGTCTAATTCATTAAGTTGGGTCAATGAGGTGCTAATGTTATGATTTTTAAAAATATGTATTTTTTTGTTAGGGGGCATTTTCAGTGAACTTAGAATTCTGATTTGGATACCCTTCAGAGAGACAGAGTACAAATACAGAACAACAAGTTTCACTTTCTTATTTTTTGTACTTATGCTAATACTTTCGTGTACAGCAGTGACCTTTTCTCAGATGACTACGATACTTTTTTCTAGATATGGCATGTAATTGTGCCAAAGCATACTCTTCTAATTTTCTGCCTGTATTGTACTCTTCTATGACAAATCAGAATTGGAAACAGTCAAGGAACAGGGTTATGTGGATGACATAACCATTAAATAGTGAATTAGGAGAAGAAGAAGAAAGGCAGATATTTCAGAGAGAGAATACTTTCACCAGTCATGTCTTGAATCCTAACATTTCAATTCTCATAGTGTCTATTCCTTTAAAGCTTCACCTAAGAGTCTTAGTATCTAGTGGACATCTTTAAATAGATATTTTATTTACTTTTGAAAAGAACTTTGCTCATTGTGCGAGGATAAAATAAGCATCTGCTAATTTTTCTTCTCCTTGATTCAATTAAATGTCATAAAGACATTCTGTTTCACTAACCGGGGCGTTTAATTTAAAGGCCAAATCCTGCTCCTGTTTACACTAATTCAGTGAGAACTTGAGTCCATTCAGGAGTTTGTATCACATCCACCACCAGAATATGGGCCCAGATAAACAGAATAACACTGGTGTTTTTTCCTCATGATTAGGAAGGATTAGACACCCTATTTATACAGCTGCAAAATGAAAACTGCTGTTATAGCCAGGCAAGCGCTGCCTAGTGATATATTCAGATTCACTGAGATATCCATTATCTGACATGAACCCCTTCCTGAAGGTTTCTAAGTAATTTTCTTTCATTGCAAAGATAGCAGGAGTTTCAACGATTTAACCAATATCTCTGGGACTCTTAACACCCATTAAAGGTGCAGGTGGGCCACATTCAAAGGCTGCCTATCCAGACTAGATTCAGATTCACATCTTGTCATCAAGCAGAAAGCTCGTTTTACTTAGTGATTGGGAAAGTGGTGACGAATGTTCTCATGCACTTTTCTTAGTGACTGTTTAAAAATCTTAATTATTTCCACTATTTCAGATTAGGTACAAAAGACCTATTATATGTTCACCTCTTCAGACCTATTAGAAATCAAATGAGGATTATGACATCCACAGTTTCAAAATAGGAAATAAGTGGGATTTAGGCTAATGCTTTCTGTGAGTAGAGCACCTGGGGAGAATTTTAGCTGTCAAAACATAACTGTCCATGTCTGCACTGTTTCCAATCATATCTAGGCATCTTTTCAATACATTCTGTAAGTGAATACCATGAATTTGCTTTTTGGTAACACCTGTCTACTGTATGGGCTCTAGGCTTTGCCATTATTTAAGGTGATCAGTAATTACTTCCAGAAATATTTTAATTATTTTGACTATTTTATAGTGAATTCTTGTATGTCTTGATATGTTTGTCTGGAACTGTAGAAACTAGCGGTCCCTTTGCAGTGGCAGTAACCAGTAAAATGCTTCGTTGAAGTCTGTTCTAAAACAGCAGTGGTAAATTTAATCTTTTATTTTTTTAGAAGGAATCATTGTGCTTGTGTCCTACCATTCCTTAGGGAAATTCTGAACAAAATGTCTAATTCTGAACTTAATTCTACTCAGGAGACATTAATTTGATTTGTGGTCTTTCCTTAATGATAAAATGCATCTTAGATTGCTAAAGTAATGTAGCAGCATAAGGGTTTTCTTCCCTCTAATCTTAAAGCAAAGGAAAGCAAACCAGAATCTCTCACTTTCTTCCCTCTCTTCCTTTCATTATTCCAAGGGAGTGTTGTGTGTGTGGGGGTGTTGGCTGGCTCCTTCATCTAATCAGTAGACATCATTCTGAGAAATCTAGATATGTCATAGTTCTAAAGAACAGGAGATACACAATTTCTTCCATCTAGATAGATATCTTGCAAAACCACATGCACAATAAGGTGTTTTAACTCAGCAGGAGAATATGACAAACTCTTCAGAAGCAGGAGAAGCAATGATGTAATTCTGCTTCCTTGGGACATATAGGAGTATCAGAACAGAAGTGAAAAAATAAGACTTTATATGTTTTAATTTCATATGTACACAGTTTAACAGACCTGTAAGCTGTGGCTTGCAGCTGTGAATGAGGGAACCCTGAGTTGAAAATCGCTTTAGGAAGGATTTTTTCCTCCTGAGGAACTCTAGTTGCTGTTTTCCAAAGGCCACATATACTATTGGCGTTCCCTGTTGCTTATCCTGCTTATTTCCTTAATGCTTATTATTTGTTTTTTCATCTCCTTAAGTCTTAGAGACCAAATATGGAGGTGAGGACTAAATACACACAAGATTACTAAAAAAGAAGACAGGCAAAAGGTAGTGGGTTTTAATTTTTTATTTTTGATTATTTTTAATAACAGTTCACCCTGCTGTGATACCAAATTTTCTACATGATGAGGTATATTAATGAAACAGTATAATTAAGAAGGATTGACTATATTCATTCCTCATTCTACAGTACCACTGCTGGCTGTTGCTTGGTCAAATTTTATTGTTACTGTTCTAGGAGTGACTGGGAGTGGTATTATTGTGGATGACCCTGATTTATTTCCTGCAAGAGGGACAGTGTCTTCTAGCTCCATTGACCTCTTCAAAAGAACAGTCAGACCCAGTACTGCTTTTAAGAAGAGCAGCAGCAGCAAAATACCAATTGTCAGAATTTAATGCAGGCTCTTTTTGAAAGGTATGAGTGCCTTTGTGTATATTATTATGTTGTTCATGAAGAATGCTTTTTACTCAAGGAGGGCAAAAAAAGCTCCTTTATTTTATAGGGTTCACTTATACATATTTAGAGAACATGGTTATAATTGTACTTTTTTTTCCTGAATATTTACAGATCTCATTCTATACTACTTTCTGGATGCATTTCATATTCTAGAAGTTTTTATTTTGCAATTTATTGAGTAGACAACTCATGTGCACTTAAAATATGTCTTATGTAGGCAGAATAAAAACATTTGGTGTATATTTGAATGGATAATGACATGCAGAGCACCATATACCAGCCACACTGTATCATGAGTTGTGTTTAGATTTCTGATTGCCACCTACAATGTCAATTTATACTACAGCTTAGTTTATATAGAACTATAAAGTGATGACGCATGAATGTGCGCTAACTAACTTTCCAAACCTAAAATAAACTCCACTGAAGTGAGTACCAGTAACATTGTGTCTTTTAATAGTGAAACTCAAGTGACTCAGAAATGCTATGCAATCAGGTAATTTTGTTCGTGGGGTTTTTTTAGCAGTCATCCAATACTATTTTGCACAAATTTCTTGAAAGAATTCATGAACATTAACTAATTTCCCTTTTCCCTGGTTTCAGTTGGATAATTTTCTTAGTAGCTGTTACAATACTGTGTTTTGGATTTAGTATGAAGATAATGTTTTAGCTGTTGCTAAGCAGAGCTTGCTTTAAATCGTAGCCTGTCAGTTTCCCATGCTTTGCCAGGAAGCAAGTGCACTAGAAACTGGGAGGGACCATGGACAAGGACAGCTGACCTGGACTGGACAAAGGGACATTCTATACCATAGAACATTGTATTCAGTCTATAGACTAGGGGGAATCAGCTGTGAGGGGCTGATCACTGCTTGGGGCATCACCCAGAAGATTGGAGAGCAGTTGTGTTGTGCATAACTTGTTTCTCTTGGTTTTTTTTTTCCTCTCTCTCTCTCCTTATCCTTTAAATTATTATTATTAATATTTACAATTTTATAATTATATAGTTACAATTTTATAATTAATATTTACAATTATTATAATTGATATTTACAATTAATAATAACAATCATCATTAAAATGTTCTTATCTCAACCCATAGGGTTTGCTGTTTTCTGATTCTCCTCCCCACTGGGGACAGGGAGCAGAGGAAGTGTCCAGCTGCCTGTTACTCAATTGCCTCCTGGGGTTAACTACAACAATCTTGTAGGACAAATATCACCTTTTTCATTATTGTTTACTTTTAAAGAAGAATAAAACAAAATATATATGACTTTCTCAAAGTTGCAATGAAATTATCTTACGCAATGGAGATACTTGTTTATTGCAGCTTAGACTAATCTGTTCTACTCTTTTGAAGCACTTAGTGGATGAAGGAAGGGGCTAAGAGTGGTACGTAATAAAAATAATATCTTTTTATTACACTTCTTTGAAATGTCTTTTTGATATTTAGCAATCTTCAGAGTGAGAACAGTTTTTTACCTTTCCTGGGAGTTCCAGTCTTTGTAACTTTGTGAATTGGATTTGCTCAGAAAAAACATGAACAGTTACTTCAGATTTTAGGAAGTTCTAGGAGTTTAAGAAGCATAGACACCAAGTGCTACTAATCAAGAGTCCTGTTGACTAGTTTTGGACCATTTTTACTCTCTCTTTATCATACTTACTTTGGTTGGAACTGGTCAGTTCAAGGAAAACAAAGGGACTCAAATTTTGTTTGTGGGTGGGAACTAAATGATCCATAGAAGGGTAAAGCTCTTATTTAAAAGACTGATGATTATCAGCATACACATCAGTTCATTCTACTAAAGCAACAATGACTACACAAAAAATTACTGATCAGCTATTTTGTGAGTTTTTTTGTTTTGGTTTTTTTTTAAGACTTGAAAACAGCCACATAGAAATCCCTTCTCCATCAGCTGATCCAATAAAAGTTATTCTTGCGATCTGCAAACTTCTATTGCTTTAGTAACCAGAATGATTACTCCAGACATCCGCACCACTTTGGTTTCTCTCTTTTGCAAGATGACAAATTACAACTTCTGTGCTGCACTATGCTTCTGGCACAGAAGGTGTCAAAACAATATCCTTACATTCACAGTTGCCATGTCTGTTTGCCCTGGGGGAAGGGAAAGGCAGATATGTAGTTTTTTTAGAGTATTAGGTCATCCCACTGTCACACTGCAGTATTTTATTTTTCTCTCACTGACAGTATTACTAGAACAGGTGATAATCCAGGAAATGTATTTTAGGTAGATGGCACGTATAATTTTCTAGCTTGCAGCTGATAATTGCTCTTTCTGTGCAGCATGTAGATAAGTACTAATGTAAAGCTTGTGAAACTACACTGAACCACTCTTTGGCAACACTAGTGTTGCTCAAGCAAAATTTTCATTTCTGAAATTGTTTTGTCAGGTAATAGCAACAAGATCTGTGGTGAAGCACTGTTTAAAAATCTAGTTCCAATATCATTGTATAATTTTTAATTATTAAAATTATTTTTATAACTCTGTACATCATTAATAGCCTAATTAGAATTCATTATTTCCCTCTGGT
This sequence comes from Sclerurus mexicanus, assembly GCA_013396755.1. Taxonomy (NCBI): domain Eukaryota; kingdom Metazoa; phylum Chordata; class Aves; order Passeriformes; family Furnariidae; genus Sclerurus; species Sclerurus mexicanus. The sequence goes on along the minus strand of VWZF01000489.1, from coordinate 120,365 downwards.
ATTTTCTTCTATTCTTAAAGTGCGTTTGAGTTACATATAGGTCTGAATGGTCGGATACATTTAAAAACTAAGTTAAGACAAACAAGATTTTCTTTTCACCTTTGGATATATTTGTAAAGTATGTGAATTTGTCTTACTCTGTTTATACAGGCTGATTTATATTCCACATTAAGATTGCATGATCACCAGTCAAGACCTCTGTCTATGGTATCTGGGTAGTGCGTACAAGCAATATGAAAAACCACTAGTGTTCCAGCTGTTGTATGAAATGAATAGGGAAATGAAAAACAGAGCTCTAAGTAAAAAAATCACATATAACATATTTTGAAAGCAGTTTAACTGTGCAGGCCTGCATAAAAGCATTGGTAAGGCTAAAGAAAATAAACTCTGGAGATGTTATACAGAATTTTGTGGAAACATTTGACTTGAGAATTGAACAAGGCTTTTGAGAGCTCCTTGCACTATGTGAGATGTCACTTAGGTAAGTAAATGAATCCTTTCACATGACTAAAAATTATTTTGCACAACTGGAATAATTCCACTAATCAGATCTTACTTAATGCCCATAACTCCTGTGATAACTCAGTGTTAAGGGAAAGCTTTTGTCAAGCCATTCATATCCACTGTCTGATTACTAAAAGTAAATGAGAATCATCTCTGTAGAAGATACTGGATTTACATTAATATATGCCCAGTATCTGAAGGAAAATCAGGCTCTATTATATTGCATTAGTATCTATGGGATGTAATAGCTATTATGAAGGTTTCATTTAAATTGGATATTAAGTATGAATGTGGAAAGTAGTAAGACAGATTTAGAACCCTTTTTAATTTAAACAAATGTCTTATTTATTCAAACCTCATAATCTATGAAGTTACATCACAGAATTTCTCTGTGTCCTATGTAGCATTGTAAGAGCATTTTTACACCATCAGTTGGTTTAACTTTTTTGTAATTAAGGGCACTTGAGCAATTATTTCTATTTAAAAACCTCCCTATTAGAAATCTTTCAATTGCTAGAGTTTCTGTTTATGTGAATTATAAATCTCCCTTTTGTACAAACTATGTATTTATTCCATTCATTCTTATTCTGTATCCTTTTTTTTTAATTTTTTTTTTTTTGTACTTGGACTTTTTCTTCTCTCCTTTAAGAAATCCCCATGTTTAAATATTTATCTTGTTCTAAGTCTGGATGAAAGAACTGAATGTTGAAACTCTTTGCTGAAAAAAGACTTCCTCAAATACCCTATTCTGTCACTGGGTTATCATCTGACTTTTCCAAATTACATCACTTTTTGTTCTCAGATGTTCCTGACTTCCACAGCAGGTAATGCAGTCTGCTTTTCCTTCACTGTGAGCAAGTCATGGCCTTCTTGTCACGCATTTTTGTGCCTTTCTTTAGCTAAAGTGTAATGATAGTCTCAGAGAAAGGAAATGTCCTGAAATGATATTGCATTTAACCTTTCAAGTTTCTTACCAATTGAAATACAAAATATTTCAATGCCTTTTTTTTTTTCCTTTGGGTTGTTGCTTTCTCCTAGTGAAAAAAGAGAGTATTTATCCTATTAGCCATTCAAGATATTACTTTTCCTACCACTTCATTTTTCTTACAAGAGAAAAAATTAAGTGTAATATCTAAAATAATGTCTGAAAACTTTTGATTGGTGCGATATCCAAAAATATAAAATGTTTGTTTTCATCACATAGATAAATAATTCTAGACTGAAAGAATTCTACAGTACTTACTCATGTGAACAATGCTGTTGACTTTTAAGCATTCTTAATAACTGGATGTTATCAATAGGAAAAAAAAATCTTAAACGACTTTCTTTTTAGCTAATAAAAAAGTCCTGAAAAGTCAGAAAATTTCAGCCTGTGTAGTTTATTGCAAACAGTGAAAGCATTTTTGCAGTGCCAAGTACTTGAAGAGGGATGAGAGGGAAAGATAAACTTTTCATTAAGACAAAATGATTCTTTGTTGCTCTTATTGCACATTGTGAACTTTCTCAAAACGTCAAAAAGCCCAAATCAGATTTTTGTTCTTTGATATCTGGCTACACTTGAGACTGTTTGCTGAGAATGTTTTCAGTGCTGTTTAATGTTGAGATACTCACATCTCTTAAGTATTTGATTTCAACCATTGTTTGAATTTGAGTGGACCTGATGGATCTAGTTTTTCCACTTTTGTTAAAACTACTCTTCAGTAGAACTAAAACATTAAAGAAGATGAGTGCTACAAAGGTTTTATTTTAGCTCCACCTCCTATGTGCAAGAGTGAAGGTTCATTTTACAACATGCATGGTGTTTAAATAAATTAATTTGCTTCTCTTATGTGATTTTTGAGATGTCCCATGCCTGCAAATTCCCATAAGGACAACAGGAATTTTTATATTTCATGCTCTCAGGCAGATCTGAAGTACTTGTATTTCCTACGTTCCATCAATTTCTGTACAGAACACAGACAAAATGGAATAGATCAGGAAACTACTTAAAATGTGTGTAATATGCAAGAGTTTTCTTTGAGAAAGTTTCTTATTTGAGGTGGTTTCAGCTATTTCCACAGAACTCCGTTTCTTTGTTCAGCTTCTCCTCAATTCTCATCTTTGTGTCAAGAGTAGCATGGCCAGCAGGACTAGGGAATTGTCCCCCTGTGCTCAGCATCAGTGAGGCCACACCTCAAGTCCTGTGTTCAGTTCTGGGCCCTTCAATAGAAGAAAGACATCGAGGTGCTAGAGTGTGTCCAGAGAATGGCAACAAACCTGGTGAAGGGTCTGGAGGGTCTATGAGGAGGGGCTGAGGGAGCAGAGCCTAAGAAGAGGAGACTCAGGGGAGACCTTATCACTCTCTGCAACTACCTCATAAGAGACTGTAACCAGAAGGGAGTTGTTCTCTTCTCCAAGCCAACTAGCAACAGGACAAGAGAAAATGGCCTCAAGTTCTGACAGAAGAGATTCAGGCTGGACATCAGGAGGAATTTCTCCACAGAAAAAAAAAAAAAAATTGGAACGTGCTGACCAGGGAGGTTGTGGAGTCACCATTCCTGGAGGTATTCAAGAAATGACTGGACGTGGTGGCACTTAGTGCCATGGTCTAGTTGATAAGGTGGTGATCAGTCAAAGGTTAGACTAGATGATCTCAGAAGTCTTTTCCAAGTCTTTTCTTTGTGATTCTGACACTGAGACACTGAGACAGAATTATTATGAAGATGTTCACACAAAAATAAATGCCTGGACAACTGAAGAAACACTGTACAGTATGAATGGTGGTGTCATTCTGAAGAACATTGCTGTGTGGCAATGACTACAAAGAGCATGTGCTTTACCTAGCTAGCTTTTAGGAAGCTGACAATATTGCTGCATACTGTCAAAGCTTTGAGAGCAAATCAGTGTAATGAAACCAATATGTAACTTTTTAATTTTCTCTTAGTATTTTTTAATATTTGTGAAGACTTACCAGTCAGAAAATATAAAAGTTCTTAATTTATGATACTTGTTTTTCTTTTTTTTTTAACTATTACAAAGTTGAGAGGTTTTTATTTATAATTTTCAGACAATGTAGGTTTTTTTAAAAATGGAATTACTCAGAAGGAAGCTCCTAGATGCCATTCAACATCTTTCTAGTTCTTCTGACATTCATTGCCATTCATTTAATGTGTGATCTGCATAATGGTCCTGACTGTTTTCCTGACAAACGTAAATGGTGAAAAGTCCCATAAGTCACTAGGTTAGGAATATCAGACTTATTTTCAAATTTCCCATCATCTTGTGTGGCAGAAGTGTAGGACTATAGTTATGGCATCCTTACATCTATAGCTGCCTTGGATAGAGCCATGAATGTCATATCATAGATAGATAGATAGATAGATAGATAGATAGATAGATAGATAGATAGATAGATAGATAGATAGATAGATAGATAGATAGATGATAGATAGATAGATAGATAGATAGATAGATAGATAGATAGATAGATAGATAGATAGATAGATAGATAGATAGATGTATATATATATAGCATTAAAGCATCCTACCTACAGAGGCTAGGACACTTTGCCAATTAAGATAAAAAAATCGTGAAGATGTTACACATCTTCATTGACTTAGACAATGGTTTGAAAAAAAATAATCAGAGTGCTGTTATTGCAAAAAATAATTTCATTAACCTTTTAATAAATTTATAACCTTATAAATCAATTTATTAACCTTATGCACGATTAAATTACATTAATAAATTTAATGTTTTTATCATTGATAATAACAATTCTGTGAATGAGCATCCTGTAAAATAGCACTGTGCAATGAATCTAGAAAACAGTTTTATTTGCAAACTGGCATAGCATGTTTATGACAAGAGGTTCTGTAGCTAGAGGCAGGATTGGGATCACATTCAGCCATCTTTGACAGCTAAGGAAAGGTATTCCAACACTCATTTGTTAATTGATTTTCTGTTTGGAGTAAGATTCAAGATCACACCCCTTGTTCACTAGCCAAATGTCTTCTTTGATCTTCTTTGCACTCTTTATGTTTTTTTTTATTTGTTTTTTTTTTTTTTTTTCTTGATATATGGAAGTGTAAGTAAGAGTGGACTAAGGCAAGGAGAAAATATTTCAGGCTGCTGTAAGTAACATTCAGTGCAGTACTCGAACAGCTAAATACAAAACATGTATGTATAATGCATCCCTTGAGCTGCAGTGAGATGGTTAGGCAGTTGCTTTATAAGTATTAATTATTTTAATTCCACAGATCTTTAAAAATTCATCAGAGACACTAAAACTCTTTTTGAAGGATTAATATTTCCAACTAAAATTGGAGAAATTCTTTGAGTATAATAAGGGGCTATTAAATTTAAGAAACATGAGAATGTAGCTGTGAATTTATTATGACTGCTAATATGGAAAAAAAAAAGAAAAAAGTGTAGAAGAAGAATTCAAAACTGATAATATGAGACTAAAAGAATTTCAGACACTGGTGTTACAGGTAATTTTGCCACTGGGTCCAAAATTTTGTTCTATGAGCATTTCAGAGAGTAATCCAGTAAAATAAATTTTTATAAGATGACAATATTTAAAAGAGGGTTTTGTTTTGGGGTTTTTTGTTTTCTTTTTTTCATTTTCTGATCATACCTGTGCTTCTGCATCCTTATCTTTCATGGGTTTTGTGCCTTTATCTTAAATGGAGATGACACTATCTGTAAAGTATATTATTAAAGACTAAACTGTTCTGAAAATCTTTCACTGAATGACAGCAGTAGTAGTAGTGCAGCCTTCTGCAAGAAACCTACCATCACCAGTTTATCATTACTTTTCATTCAGGTTATCTGCTTTGTTGTTATTTTTGCTAACAGCAGATATGACAGTCAACGATCAGAACTATAATTTGTGTCCTAGACTGTACCTGGTTTCCATTACATTCTATCAGACAGCCATCACACTATGCTATATTTACTAGGGGAGGAGAAAATGATAGATAATGTTTGCATTTCTTACCCAATTACACTAATAAAGAAAAAAAAAAGAAAAAAAAAAAGCTTGATTTACAGCAAAGAATGTGTTTTGTAAAACAGAAGAATCCAAATAACATTTCCTTGCAGCTCTGCGGGCACAAGTCAGACTGGTGTCATACCTTGTGTTTTCTTTCTCAGTTTAAATTTCTAACTGTTAGGAAGGATTTTCATTCTGGAGCAAGACTTGAATATAAAACATTCTCATATAAAAAGCAGTTTATGTGGGGTCATAATCTCTCCCCAAGCACAGCCCATATTTCTGGTATGTGTTCTATAGAGATTTCCTTGAGCTGAGTATGAACCCTAAATCAAGAGTACTTGAAGAGTGATAACAAAAAGCACAGCGTCAGAGATGCACTGCTTGCTGCAGTCTTCTCTCTCCTAGGAAAGACCACTACATCTTCCATTATAAATCCAATATAGATTGCAAACACTGTATGTGAATGTACAAATAAACCCTAAAGAAGTTTGTTTCTGCTGTCACCAGAATTTTGGTTGCTTGTGCCTTCTATCTCTTAATAATTGTAAGAGAAAAGTTCTCTTGTTTGTCATTAACACATTCTACTAGAAGTATTATTCAGGAGTTGGGGCACGTGGCTTTCCTAGAAACCTGTTGTTGATCCCTCTTTTTTTTTTTTTTTTAATTAAAACAATTACTTTCAGCAAGTGATTTCTGTCTGACTTTCATCCCAAAGTCTATGCTGGGGATTATGTTTCACTCTTGTTTACTTCAAAACTGAGTGCTGAGATGACAAGCACCACATAAGGACAAAAATCTGAGAGAGCACTGTTTGTACACCTAACTTTGATTTCTCTGTCCTTTCCAGCATTTAGAACAAATATTGTCCTCTTGGGTATGGATTTGGGGAACCCTATAGCACATGGCTCTCCCTTCAGTACTTTTGATATCCTTGAGTAGAAGAGATCTTCTAAAACAATGGGAGAAATACAGCTCCAGAAAGTACATCTCTCTGCCATTCTCTCTCAAAAGTAATTAAGTCACTTGTACATTTTTGTCTTTCTTTTTTTTCAACTGTTCACTTGTTCATAGAAAATAATGTCTTGAATCAATTTTGTATATAATTTTGCAAGCAAAAGAGCAATTGCATTTGTGTACAGGATAACGAAAAATATCTCTATATACAGTCTTGGTCTCCAGAATATTAATTTTTAATGCTTCAACATTAAAACCGTATTATATTTTTTCTTGTTTTCCTTACTAATTTTAAAAGAAATGTTTTTATTTTTTTAGATGAAAAAGTAAATAACTTCACGGGAAATTTACTATATGATAAAATAGGATATGATGTTTCACTTAAGTTTTTCTTTGTAGAGGGAGGGGCTTAATAATGAAGAAAGGAATGCAACTCATACACTTCCTCCCCTCTCCCTACCTCTCCACAGTTTAATAATCCAAAGGTTAGCTGCCTAAATATTTAATCACATATAACTTCTATAGAATAAATAGAAACATGTTCTTGTACAGAAAGGAACATCACCTACCTTAGGCACGTGTGATTGATGCAATTCTCTCTCTGTTGACTATGGAAAGCCTAGGATGCCATTTTGGACAGGCTAGGCCATGATAGCTTAAATGAATGGTGCCCTGGATGTATAATGGTGAAATTACATTTTGACTTAAACCAAACTTCTGTGAAGAGATAGCCTGTATTCCATGTCAATGTACTCCTTTGAGACCTTGTGGAACAAAATTTGTGGAGTAGGCTCTTCAGAGTGGCACTTAAAGAATGGCTTTTCTCAGCTGTCCCTTTCATAGGGAGATTTATAAAAATAGTAAATAGGAAAGCATTTTTAAGTTCTGTAGAAAATTTATTAAGAACTATGTATATCTCGAAGTAGTAGAGGATGATGACCCATATGCCAGGTTTTGGAACTATGCTTTGCAGAAAAAGGAGCACTACACGTTCCTCTCTACTTTAATTTCACTAATGTGTCACTTAAAGAAAATATAAAACTGAAAGACCAATCAAAACATAGCATTTTTTTCTGGAAAAATTTTTATTTTTGGGTACCTTGTAAAAAGTTTTTTAGCAAATACATCATCTGCAATATCATAAAACCCCCCCAATAAATAGCTGTTTTGTAGACTAGAGAGGCTTCACCAAAGTCTGAAAATAAAATAAAGGTATGTTTTAACAGTATCACACCCATCTCCTAAAATCAGCTTTAAAAATCTAGGCAATATCTTGATCTTGCATGAAATCTTGCATTCAGAAAACATTATCAAGTTTACTAGGTTATGTAATTCAAGATTAAAAAAAATCTTAAAATTCAGTTCTTTGTGAGATTGCATTCAGTTCTCCAGCTGGAATCAGATACCTTCCCTGCAGTGGTTTCTGTCTTACTCACTACTTGGATTTCAGATTCTGGAAATACACAAACTAAACATCCAATAAAGACCTGGTGTGGGGGTTTTTTGTTGTGGTTTTTTTTTTTTTTTAAACTCATGAACTGGTCAAGACTAGGACACCACAGGAAAACAGGTAAATAATAAAATTAAACTTCAGGACATGCCATACAGGGCAAACCATAGACCAAACAGCTAAGCACCCTCTAGCTCAGATTGCAATACAACTTCAAGAAGTAAATCCATCAGGGATTCAGAGTACAAAAGCTATTTTGTACTGATTCCCTCTGTGGAAAAGTGTTCAAAAGTACAACTTGCCCTTACACTCAGCAGTGTCAGACCAAGCCCAATGCAGTCAGGTGAAACGCACTGGAGTTGTAAGAAGGTGACAAATTCTCTGTGAGGATATATTACTCTGTGTGAATGCACTCGCAAACTACCTATCCATTGGAATTGTGAGGGTAAAGAAAATCATCAGAACAGTTCCCTACTATCTCTGAAGTGTTTCATATTCTGTATTTTTATTAATTTTGCACAAAAAGTTACATGACACTGATGTGGCTTCTTGAAATCTGCTTCCTTGAACAATGCAAGGCACCAAAGTTAAACAAAGATAAGGCTGCCAGAATGCTCTAATGGGAAAAAAATCTGAATTTTTGCTCCATATCTCTGGCAATTATCATCCATTTTTCTATTTTTTTTTCAAATTTGCTAAAAGATTTCTCAGGCATACACTGAAACTGAAAGAGAGTTTAATAGTTTGAATTATATGAAGTTGAAAAAATTGATTCTGATAGTGGAAAAGGTCTCTCAATTCCAATGTCAAGGCACACCATTTGCATCACTGCAGAGATGAAGAAATATTAGAGGGTGGCCAACACCCTATCAGACCTAGAATGTTAACAATTTTAGTTTAGAAGTATATAACTGAGAATTATATTATCATGTTTTCCAAATGATCCAGGCTTAATTGCCACTCTATATGAGACTATCAGTAGAAGGCAAATTCAGGTGTTAATAGAGATTCCTAATAACATAGTATGGTTTGCTTGGAGTGTCAATAAAGAATAAAAATTCCCAAACTATTTTTTAATGAGATTGACAGACTTGATTGAAATCAATGCAAAATCTAATGTAAAGCTGGTAAAACAGGTATCCATGTTGTTTTATAAAGAATTTAGTTCATGCAGTTTCACAGACCTTTTACACTGAAGTAATTGTATGTGTACTAATAGAAGAATAGATCCCATTTGCATCTGGATTTTTAAATGAGTATTAAGTTACATGCACTAGAAACTTCTATAAATTCTTCCATCCAGGAAATAAATTTGAGATACTGATTTTTTGTGCTCGTTAGAGCTAAGTAACTAATCTTGAATTTATAATATCATTGCCAAGTTGGGAATTGTGATAAATTGTGTATGAGAAAAACAGGACACAGAAATTTAAGCCATGATGAGAACCCATACATTTGTGGGCCATTAATAGTTTCACAAGAGAATGACAATAGTTTTAACTTAGCTGAATACTGGAAGGACTAAAGGGAGAATTGGGTATCTGCAAGCAGTTTATTTCCCCTGTGCTCCTGACCCAGTCATGGGAAGAGATATGCAGGCAGAATTGAAGATGACTCAAAATTAAGAGATTAATTGAGCATCAGATTTGTAGGCATTGAATCAAAACCTTTTCTTTTCCTGTCAGGAAAAGAAAATGTCCAGGTCATCAGCACCTGGGAAAGAAGAGATCAAATAATCAAGTATTTGCTCTCTTTTTGAATATGAAGTGACAGAAAGTTCCCTGGTATTATTTAAAGAAAGGAAAAGGGGAAAGAGAAAAGAGGAAAGGGAGAAAGGGAAAATAAAAAATAAGAGTGGAAAGAAGAGGGGAGAAGAGGGGAGAGGAGAGGAGAGGAGAGGGGAGGTATCTCAGAAAAATTCATGTTCTCCAATACTTTGTAGCCCAATGGTAGATGTTTTGTATTTTGATCACTGTTAGCTCAGTATACTCAGCTTAAGTAGAAAGTAAATTCACAAGAAAACTGTAATTTATATTGTCACTTGTGAAATATAGATGTCTGATTTAAGTGAACTCTTGAGGAATGAGAAGTCATGCACTAAAATGTCCAAATGCAATAGAATTGTTTGTAAATTCACAAAGATTCAGTGAAAAGAAAGTATAAAACGTGTATAAAACATATAAAAATGTTCATAAAACACATAAAACATATTGAACATATTCAGTATTAAACTTATGATAACTGCTAGAGAAGTCAGGGCTCCATTGAAAGAAGCTTCAAGGTACTATTTCTTTGAAAAGAAATCCTTTGTGCTGAAGCTGAGGCAATATAATGGGACTATTTATGCATTTAAATTTGGAATTTTCATTGGCTTAGTTTAAGACATGAGATTTTGTTTCTTTAAATAAATGAATAAGCTGTATTGTATAAAAGAACGTTTCTGAAAATAACCTGTGATCAATTTATATTATTGAAGAGTTTTACTGAACCTGGTGATGTTACTTTTCCGAATAAATTCATCTATGAGCATTTTCACCATCAAATATTATTTGGAAGGAGTCTAGATAAGGACTTGTAAAATTGAATTATGCTAGAATTGCAGACAGCACTGTTTGGAAATATATATAAAAAAAAATACACAGGTATCATACATGTCTTTTCTAAGCTTTTTTATCAGTCATTTGTACTATACAGTAGAAACAGGCTTAAAATGGACAGGAATTATGACCAGAGGTCCAGAAGAAGAGATCATATTGTGGTGCGGAAGATGTGGAGAGAGGTGACTAAAAAGTAACACTAAAAGGAGGAAAAATTAAAAAATAATAGTAACAAAATGATAGAACATGAATATAGGGGAAATGAGCAAAAGAAAAAAAATTACTTTAGCCATTCTTTCTTATAAAGCAAACCCTTAAAAGTCTCATTTTAAAATCAGTTGGCTCCATTTCTATCACTGAAGAACCACATCATTGGAAACTGAAAGTTTTACCTGGACAAAAGAAGGGCAAAGGAAGATCAAAGGTCTGGAATAGAAGCAGCAATCTTATGAAAACTGTAGGGGCAGTATTATGCACTCAAGCATATATTGGGGTTTTAGTTTTTAAATAAATAATTTCAGTTTTTACATAATGTTCACTTACTCTGGAAAAAATAGGACACAAAACTTTCTGAAGAATAGGTTTTTTTTTCAATTCTGGTAGAGAAAAAATAGCAATTTTTTCATCTTTCTCACTTCTTCAGTAAAACTTTTTCTGGTGACCTAAGTTTTTCCTCACAATTTTTAATATATGGTTTCAGTGTTCTTTTTTAAAGTGTTCATTTTTTCTTGCCATTATTCTTTTTGTCCTTGTTCTTCCTACAGATTTCATTTTATTAACATTTGACTGTTCACAGTATTCCTGTTCCCCTGATCTTGTGTTATTTTCTTTGGCCATTACAAGTGTCTAAAGAAGAGTTCAGCTGTACAGAGGCAGTACCAGTGTCATAAATGTGTATAGGACAGGAACTAGACAGAGATTTTTGCTTTCTCTTGATCTCTTGTGCACAGGGAAATGTCCTTATTTCTTCACTAGACTCAGAAACTTTCCATATTTTCTATGTACATCTTACTTTTCTGAAGTCTAAAGACATGAATTTGATGCTTGAACAGCTGGGCTAAATTTCAAGCTGAGGAAATAAGTATGTAAGTATGGTCAGAAATGTCATCCAGTGAAAAATCAGCAATGCATTAGCTCATCCACAGCCCTACAGGAAACAGTGCTGACCTCTATCCAGATTTGTTCACTGAGGTGGTGTGAGTGGGCTTTCCCTGCTTGACTGTCATTGAAAATACTAATTTGTGGGGTTACTATGTGGACTCCACCACTGCTGGACACTCTGTTTTACCTTTGCCAGATATGCCCTGACCTAACATAGAGATTTCAAATTTCATGAGACAACTTAGGTAATTTGAAATGTTTCTTTCCATTTGCTTCAAGCTGACAGAAATAATGGATAAACCTAGGGAATATCAGGACCCTGACTCTGTGTCAGTCTGCTATAATGCAGTTTCAGGGTCCTTAGCTTTTTTCTGCTGTAGTAGGAGTTTGCCCTTAAAGGGGAAATACTGCTCTGTTCTTTGTTTTTCAGGTATGAATTGCATCCTTGTCACAGCAGAGTCTATTTTTGCCTTCTGCTAAGCTCAGGACCAGGCTGGATATGGGTCCTTGGGAATGTGTCACCACCAACGTGTTGTTGACTAGTCTGTGCTTATTAAGTTGTCCACAGTTATCAGTTTCATTAATTGGAGGGGGATTTCTCCTTCTGAGTTTTCTGGTGTTAAGTTCCTGTGGCAGACATAGAACATGAGCTCATCATGTATACTGCATGTTCCTCAAAGAAATGTATGGTCAAAGGTTAATAAAGAAAGTAACTTTCATGACCTTCCTAAAAGAGTAAAGATCCTTGTTTCAGCTTCAATTCTCAGAGTGAAAGACAAATGAAAATAATCAAAATAAATTCTGATTTCAAATATGCAGTCACCTTGCATCACTGCTGTAAGGTTTACTTTATGGAAACAAAGTAATTTTGAAGCAGAAGTTCCAAAATCAGCAGATTTGGGGGTTTTTTTGGGGGAAAAAAAAAAGATATGAAAGAGCCTAAGGATTGTTTAGATTTTCTCACTTTACTGCCTGTAATCAGTCCAGTTTGAATAGAAAAAAAAACCATTTTGTCCCTGTCACACTTCAGTCAGGCAAGATTCAGTGACAGAGTGTGATATCACTGCTTTATTAAATAAGAGAAAAATATTACCTGCTATTTCTTAGATAAATAATACCTTAAATTTTATTTCAAGACTGATCTTGCTTCCTTATTGTGTTATCAAGATCTGCTTCCTGCCAGGCCATACAGGATAAAAACTCCTCTGATGAAAGTAAGAGACATAACTTCACAAAGAGCTATACCAACAAAGGGAATAACTGATTATAAATGATAGTAAAAATGAGATTGTGACTATCTTGTTTGTGGGACCTGCTTGACAACAGGGAACATGTTAGCACCATGGACAAGGAGGATGGTTTGACACCAACAGTCTGCATTTCATATTTTAGCCTAGTGTGTCAGTACTGGGTCTTGCAGATATGCTATGGTGCAAGACTGAAGCCCTTACACACATGTAACTCCCACAGAAATCAACATAGGATGCTTAAGAATTTCAAGATTGTGCCATTTCTTATTAGTTAATAAGTATAAAAATGGAGATCTACTTAGTTAAAATTAATCAGAAACTGAAAGAATCTCAGCTTAGAGAAAATTGGAAAAATATGTGTGATTATTCTAAAATATATGTATGCGTTGTTGGTTGTAAGGAAACAAAAAGCAGGGCAGCTTTTGTAAAACTGTCTTTATCAAGTTTTGAATGTAAGCTGAAAATACAGGTAGAGCAATTTCCTCTTGTAAATTTTATGTCAATCAACATGGGTATTGGTTTCAAGTTTATTTTTATAGTAACACTTTCAGAGTTAACACTGTCTCAGAGTGTTAAAATAAATATCTACAGGCACTTTGCCCGTGAAACCCTGATGAATGTTTTTATTCTGTTTAGGTTTTACATAGAGATAAGAGGTGCAATTCACATGGAGGTAAATTTGAATTCCAGTTCTGCTGGAGTGTACAATAATATTCTCTATATGCACATTCATCGGATACTATTTTTTTCCTGCTTTCTCTTCTCATAGCCATAAAATTGTTATAAGGTTTAATAAAGCAATCAATAGGTAGAACCTATGTGAACTTTTTTTTTTTCACCTAAATCTATAGTAACCCTTCATGTATGAATCTATGCAAAAATGATTCATAGTTACATACATCATCTCCAATCTAAATCCAATATTTGATCCATATGGGTTAAATTAATTCAAATTTCAAAAGTCTATTGATTCCAGCAGGGCAGGAGTTTCATCTTTTCAGCAAAAGAATAGTTTATTCTGTCAATGCAGCAAAATGAATGAATTTTATAAAAGAGAACCCATTTTTTCAGTGTTACATGAAACAGTTCTATTGTGGCAAAAGATGTCATAAACTTCTGGAAAAGGATGGAGGGTATTCATTGCTTTTTGTTGGCAATAAAAAGGACAAACCTCCTTATAATAGTCTATAGTGACAGAAAATTCTATATTATTATTATTACTCAACTGATTATTACCTATGTACCTTACAAAAATAGTATGTATGGCAATGATGCTTTCATTATTGCATATTTCAAAGGATGTAACTGCTTTCACTGGATAATTGCCTCTAAATATGTTCTGTGAAAGACTGGGCTGTAGAAGCAAATTGATTTTATATACTTGACTCAGCAAGGTAAAAAATAAATGAAAAAAAAGGCTAATATACAATTTGGCGATATTCATAAATAAACTTATTAATTGTTAGCAGGTTGAGATACTTTAAAGATCTACACTGTTCCTGCTAATTCCATTTTCACTTAAGGCATGTCTTCATTTTGCTATTAACACACTACGTAGTTTAGCATTGTGTACATAAAGAAAGGATAACCATGTTTAGAAAGTATTTTTGGGAATGTGTTCCCAAAAGAATGTGAAGATTCCTGCACATAGTAACTGAAGCACCTGTTACCACTGTTTTCTGCATTTAAGAGTCACAGCAAATACAGACAAGTAGGCCTGTAATTTGTGGAAAAAAGAAAAATTGTGTGCGAGACCTTTTACATATCTGATTTGGACAGTAGATCAGGGAGACAGGAAAAGTAGAAGGGAAAGATATATCTATCTTTATACTAGTGATTTTACATCTCTTGTAGTTTCCAGACCTCAAAGCAGAAAAAGGTGTGGCAAAAACACACCCCATGTGTCTGATAAGTAAAAGCATTAGAACTGCTACATCTGTCAGCTGTATTAGTAACATGGTTTGTGCGATCACTATGACAAGGTAAAAGTTAGCTATAAATGAAATTAAAAATGTGAAATGAATATTTCTAAGAAATATTATGGAGAATAATGACCAAAGTTTTATTTCAGGGAAATATTAAAACCTTTAATTGATGCACTAATTAAGGAATACTGTCAGAACGTTAGGTCAGAGGACACAATAAAAGGGGGAAAGATAATTGAAAATTGGGAAAAAAGTCTAGAGAACAGAGAAAAAGTAGCCAACAGCTCTATTTGATGAGAAAGCTTTTTTTTTCAGATACAAATTCTTCCTGCAAGAACTAAACATCCAGAATACTGATAAGAGAAAGACAAGCAAGAGGCAAAAAGGAGCCCTTTGAAAGACAGTGGTGTAAGATAACTCAGACAACTCTCCATTGTGGGAAAAATGTGAAGGAGAGAGCTGACTTGCCTAAAGAGGAACTCCACCTTTGTGTACTAGAGTAGTGATTTTAATTTCTTTCTTTTATAGAACTGTTTTAGTTACATAGCCAATAATCTATATTACCAAATTAAATTGTAAGACTGGAATTGGGACTTCTCTGAAATTTACCTGGTTTAAACTCTGTTCAAAGCAACATGCCATACTTGAAAAAGATTAGTGGAAGCAGTAGATCCATCATTCAGGTGATGAAGACAAACTCATTGAGGTCTGTGGCCCAAGGGAATAAATAAATAAATAAATTAATAGATAAATAAATAAATAAAAAAGAGAAAAAAAAAAAGTAAAACTTCCATTCTCTGGAATGTTCTTTTCAAAGCAGAAGAAAAGTCCTTGGTCATGGGTGTTTTCCAGTCTCCTATGTGAAGATGAAAGCAATATACAGACAAGCTGAAAACTGCAAAATATTGTTAGGTCTTCCTTATGCTTCAATGTCTTAATCGTGTTTCTTAATGTAGGAGGTTTTCAGATCACTTTGCAAGGTGGAGGAATATGGTAAGATATGTAAAAGCCCATGGCTTCCGTGATTCAGAAAGGCTAAAGGAATCAGCTTGGCATTGTTAATAGTTATGAAAATTATTTGTCACATTCACATACACATAGACACACGCAAATAAAAACACAAAAACCCAAAAAGGCACTGTGTTGTTTGATGAGTTGGTTCTTAAGACTCCACTTTCCCACTTATTTTCTATCTGAACTTCTGCAGTATTTCTGTTGAGTCACACAAATTTGTATTAATTGAAGAGCTTTTGATTTCATTAATACTAGTAATTTCTACAGGCTGAGTCTTATTCATCAATTAAAAAAAATAAGCAAAACTTACAGTGAAATTGTGCTAATATTTTTTTAAGCCACTCAAAAACTGTAGTCTCTGTGAATCAGGCTGCTAACCAAAGACATTTTGTGTTTAATGTCTTTACACACAAAATATAGATCTTTAGACTTACTCAAGTCAAGGCATATGTAGTACAGAAATGTCAAACTCGTTTATTTTTTTTTTCTAAATGACCTTGATTTAAAATAGGATTTTTAAATATTTATTTAAAATATAGTCCTTCAAATAATTCAAGAAGATATAATAAAAACTGGGACAGTCCAGGACAATGAGCTTGAGAAGCACTTCAAAGACTTTATAGATAGTAGGTCTTTTATTCTATAGCTGGTAAATTTGTTTAGTTGTGTCAAACCAATGTCTGGAAATTAACCTTGGCATATTCTTAAGAATCTTTTATTTTCCAAGCATTTCACTCAGTTGCTAATCTATCAGTACTCTATTGCTTACCTGCTTCTTTTTCTGCAGGAGTACTATGTTTATAAGGGGCTAGTTTTCCATAAATTAGGAGATACACTTTGTACCCAGGAAAAGTAATTCTAACTATGTTAAATCATTCTAAGTTTCATTGTTGATCAAACTTACCACTTCTGAGGAGATATATGTATACAACTCACCCTATGTACTTTTAAAGGTTTTAGTGTGCAGTTCTGCCATGTGAAATGAATCAGGATATTTTTCATCTTCTTGGTCTGGGTGACATAGTGCTTCTGAGCTTCGAGCTCATTCAACATCTAATTTCAGAGTAGTTGTTCAGCAGTTCTTATTTCTGAACACCATCAAAATGGAAAACATTCCTTCATTTTGGTGATGAATTCTGGAAGAATTTACAAGTTCTTTGCAAGAGGCATTAAATTTGCACACATGTGGAATCCTGACTTGTTCCAATTGGATTATGATATTGCCATTAAATTTATTCACTAGAAAAAGTATTTTGATTGTGGTCATATATATTGTGACTCAATAAAGCAAATCTTATTTCTTTGACTAGTCTACAAAATACTTGGATAGTTATTCTAGGGTTTTACACATAATTGCTTGAGTTTTTCTATTTGCAAATACAAAACAAAAAAAAGGGAAAAAAAGGCCTTTTTATATAATTTTTATATCATTTTTATATAATTTTTTCATTTTATATCTAAAATGAAAATATCTAGTGTGCTATCTAGGATACATATTCACAATACATAAGCTGCATTCCCTGTTAGAGGAGACAAATACAGTTACGCTGTAATTGAATGTTTTCACTACCAGAGAGAGTAGGGAGGTTTGAAAACCATGTTCTGTCTTTGTCTCAAAGGCCAAATTTATTCTGTCAAAGCATTTAATTTCTTCAAAACTGTCTGCTGAATTCCATATTAATATGCAAGGAGAGTTTCACAAGAGTTATGGCCTGTCATATTTTGAACAATACCGTACATAATGGATTCAATATGCCTGTCATAAGCTTATCTTGTCTTGGCAATGTCTACAATAATGCAGAGCTCAGCCCTTTTAAATAATTAGATAAATGTGGGGTTTTTGACACAAGCTGTTGTTTCTAACTTTCAGAACTACTATAACACATATTCTCTAGTGACTGTCTGCTGCACATGTATATCTTGATCCCCTTTCTACATGTTTTCATTGTTAATCATAATATGATTTTTTTTTGGTAGGTAACATGCTTGTGAAGCTATATATTTTGTTATACAGTATATGCATTGCATACTTAAGGGGAACCCCGAAAGTCTTTCTGCAGCAATTTATTACATCATTCCTCTTGATTTCAACAGAAACTGAAGCTATTAGGGTTCTGTAGATGTATCTTAGGAGAACAGGAAGATGTGGTGCTAGTCTGAAAGAGCATGTTGAGGTATAAGAACAGTTTAACTACATCAGCCCGTCATTCTGCCCACAGGTTGAAATGGCTTTCCTAGAATAATTTCTACCCAAACTAGAACTCAACATTTGTTGGGTACTAAGGAGATTCTGGTGTCCAGTTGATCTTATCAACACCTAGCTCAGTTGTCACCATGAAGCAGAAACAGAGGCCAGAATTATTATGAAGTAAACATCTTTTTTATCACTGCCTGGTACAATACACATGTTTGAAACATGCAAATTAATAATATGGATTTAATTTTATAAGGTTGAGCTTCACTGCAAGTTCATTTGTCTCATAATTATGTAGATAAAATGACAGAATTATATTAACATTATGTTTTTATCCCTTCTTTCCCACTCTGGAACTGGATGGATGAAATTTACAAATGCTACTGTGGAGAGAAAGTCTAGCAAATATTTTGAATAGTTTGGAGAGGTACTAACTATCTAAAGAGCATGTCACTGCTTGAATAAACATATATATATGCTAATCTCAGCATTGTAGCTGAGTTCCAGCCTTTTATGAACATGTAGGTCCATACCATTGAATTTTTTTGGTGATGTTCATACTGGACATTGTCTAGATCGAGGAGCTGGATTTATGTCATCAAACTTCAGATGCTGGCATATGAGCTAGTCATTTTGTTCCCCTTTAAAACCACAGGAGTTACTTCACATATGTGATTTATCTCATTCTGAAGTAGACATTTGAGAAAGATTATTAACTTCTCTCCACTGATTTTAAAATGAAGTCTAGGAAACATTAAAAGTTAGGTGATATGTCACTGTAGGAGTCTTTCAGTGTGAATAGCTTGAAAAGACTAACAGCTTCTGTAAGGTAAAATAAATATTCTTTTTAAAACCAATACCACTGTGTTCTTTTCTTTAAATAAATTTATCCAATGATGTAGACCTGTGTCTTGGTTTTTTTGCCTTGCATTTCATTATGGATTCTTTATTAAAAAACTACAGTCCTACGAATGTTTGTTCTTTAGTTCTTTTCATGTTCTTTAACTTCAGTTGAAGTTCTGTCCACTCTGTCCATTCTTCGAGATGATTAGAAAAAGTTCCAGATTTTTTTTTTTTAACTATTGCATTCTTTCTATGATCTTAAATGTTTGTAGTTGCAATAAATAAGTGAAACACTTCCACTGACTTCTAAAAAAAAAAAAAATTTTTTTAACATTTATGCAATATAATATGAAAGAGATTAAATAGTGGAGACCATAGATATTGATTGAGAAGAACCAAGTTATGTAGGAATTTTGGTTTTGTTGGAGGACAGGGAAGAAAATCATAGGCTAAGTATGATTTGGAGTAAGAGGACTTTTACCAAGAATTTTACAGAGCTATAAAGAAGTAGAGAAATGCTGATTTTTCATTTGAAAATCCAAGAATGGTATCAACCTGTCTGTCTAACTTTTGATGAGCTACAGGAACTGTGGTTATTTAAGTTTTTAATGTCAATTAATACTCCAGACACATGCTGTTCCTGGTGCCTTTGCCTCCCCTTAAGCTAATGGTTCTTGTTCTGTGAAAGTAAACAGGAAGACCAACAAAGAGAGGAGCATGAGGCAAATATTTACCAACTAGTCATGTGAAATTGGTACAAAAAGTATTCCATAAAGACCAACACAACGTGGGTACTTCTCACAGAAGTGGATGGTGAGCCCTTGGGAGGAGAGACAGTAAAAATATTTATCAGTTATGGATTTTGGAGGAAAAAGAACTACTCCAAATCCATTAAGATTCATTGTCTTCAGAGTCAAACAGTGGCAAAATACTTATATTAGAAGAACTGGACTAATTTTTGTGTTAAACAAATCACGACTTCTCACTATCTCATTAAGTTCACATACATAATTTTAAATTATCTATTTTGGTATTTAAAATAAGTAAGAAATTTATTTAATATGTAGCTATCTTTCCTCACCATTATCAAGAAATCTTTCTCTGCTTCTTTTTGCTCTCTCTGACATCAAATATTATTATAATAAAAAGGAATTAACTTGCTGAAATCATATGCTTCCATAACACGCAAAAAGGTGCATTGAGAAGACAGGTCGGTAATTTGTGGTATGCATCTAGAAAAGTATTTTTTCCTCCAAAAATGATTGTCATATCTTCTGAAAATCCCCAGATTGACAAATTCAGTGAGTTCGGAATGTGTCATGAACATGAGAAAACGTTTCTAATAGTGGTAATAACTACAGACAAACTTTGCAGTTTATGCTTGTGACCAAGAAAATAAGGGCATGTATATCACAAGGGTACTAATTTCTTTAGCTTCTAACTTATAAATTAATGACAATAGAAAACATGAAAGTTTCAATTAACCAAGAATAAAGCTGAATCATAGCTACTCTGGAGACTTTTCTGAAAAGACTATTATAGTGAAAAGAAAACTAGGGGGTCTTCTGTTCTTATGAACTCTCCTGTTGTGATAACATTTTGTAAATTTTTGGATAGTTTGAATTTGTTGAATTTCAGACCTAAAGGGAAAATATTGTGCTAAGTGCAAAAAATATATCTATATAGGCATTTTTTTAAAGTTTATATATATATATGTATATATTTATTCATCTCCATTATCAAAAATTATCTCTGTTTGAAAACAGAACTCAAGAGCTTCTGAAAGAAAAATTAAAGCTGACTTGGGAATATGAGACTTTCTGACTTGCCCTGTAAGAACAGAGAAGATATTGCCAAAGAGGCAACATCTTATTGACTAATCTATTCCATGTAGACTCAAGAGTCAGCATGCTCTTGTTTATGTGTATTCTCATGCTTGTGACAGTTTGGGAAAAAGGCGCACACAATTGGAGGTAGGCTGTGGAATATTTCTAGAATTACCAAAAATAAGTAGAAAAAGAGCAACAAAGCATAATGAATGATGTGACAAAAAAAAGTAAGGAGAATATGAAGGGAAATAAAGCAAGAGAACAAACACATAGCCAGTAGAAGATTGAGACTAATAAGGCCAGCAGCAAAAGAGATTGCAGTAACACATCATTTTTCTAAAACTGTTTGCAATGATGAATCATGGAAAATGGAAGTAACTGTTAAAGAGCCAGCATTATCCTTACTGTCTAACAGATTGTTGAACCTCCTGGAATAATTTTCCCCTGATATCTGACAGAGAACATCATGCAAATGTATAATGAGCTTCAGGGCACCTAAAGTGCACAACTAAGGCATGTTCATCCTAGACATTATCTATCAGGTTTTTCCTAGGTCTTGAGTCCCTAAAAAAGATCCTAGGAATTGAGATAAAGATGAGGCACTTTTCTGAATTATTGTGCCTAGGGAACATTGATAGGGATCATCATTAGGTTACAGGCTATGTTGAAGGCTTGGGAATGGAGATAAAAAATAACATGGATTTTTTTGCCCTGCTCTCATGACCCTTCTGTGTCTATGGATGGAGATAAAAAGCCTTTGTTTCCCTCTGAGGAGGGAATATTTGGACAGTCTAACATTTAAAAGCAGAAAAGATACCTCTTTCTTCAATGTAGCATAAAGAATGTGGCATTCACAGTTCTGCAGATTCTGCAGATTGCAAGTTTATTTGGTCTTCAGTATGTACTTCAGAGCTCTATGTCTTCCTTAGAAACCATTTAAACACTAAATGTCTTCTCATTCTTTTTTGTGAAAGATTTTCGGAGATATTTTCCTCACTAACTCCCACTGGGAGGTGGGGTGTTGAATAAAAGCAGTGTTGTTATTTCTGTTACCAGATTGTTTATGAGTCTGTATAAATGGATCCTGACATATTTCTTGCTTCTGTCTCCTCAGGCTGGAAGCAACCACCTGTGGCATCTCCCACTAACCATTAGACTCTTCATTAGTAAATCCAGCTTTTGCACCTTTTGTTATTAGATGATAAGCCTTATTCATTAATTTCATTGTGTACAAAACTGATTGTGACTTTAAAGAATTTCAGTAGACAATAAAAAAGCCTCTCAGTGTTAGGAATTTGAACATAAAAAGCCATGTCACAAGTCTGTAGACACCTTTCTCTTTCCTATACAGAAGCCTACATCTAAAGTATATATATAAAGTTTTCTTTATTTATCTATTAAAAGCCTTCTTCATTTCTAACTAAACATTTCATTTTACAGGGAATGATGGAGAAAACAGGTGGGTTGATCAATGAACGAGTCAAGTTTCATATTCTATAATATTTTTTCCAGATAAACAATGAGATTTTTTTAAAAGATGTGCCTGATTTTCAATGTAATTCTACAAACAGATTTTAGAAAAGTAATCAAAACTTTATTATCTGTGTGAAGCTGACCTTTTCATAACAGAACTGCTTAATGTCCCAGAATGATTTGTTCCTGCACTTTAATTATTTATCCTCAATATTTTTGTGACTCTAAGGTTGAAATAGAAAATCAATATCTCTGTTGTACATTACAACTAAAACCCAGAAGTAGTTGATTCTTGAAATACCTAAAAAGTTTTATCTAAAATTTTTCAATATAATTACTGCCTTGATCTCTCCCATCTTTCCTAGCTGAAGATTCATTAAAACTTAGTCTAGAAAGAATTTCAGGATGCCTAAATTTGGAATTGTTCATTCTTAAAAATGATGCATCGTTGTGAAATTTCTGACATTCAGGATCAAATCAAGCACTCTACCTCACTATCAAAGAAAAAAATGTAATGTTTTATTTGAGCATTGTTGCAATTACAGCATTTTTTTACCCTTATGAAGATCAGATAGGCAGAACACTTCCTATCTATACACTTATATACACACAGCAAGTCATAAACACATACGTCTGCCAAGTCTCCCACTATGTTTTTTCTCTCCCAGGTGAACAGCCATGCTTGTTTAATACTTTTTCATAAGTTTCCTTTTTGAGACCTTTGGTTCATGTAGACTAAATTATGCATCCAGCAAGATATTTTCCCTGTCATAACTTCTTTATACAGGTAAATTCTGTTTAACTTCATTCTTTTCAGCTTTCACATTTTTCTTTTCCTTGACCTAAATGATCAATTTTTGTTTTCTATTTGTACAAATGTTGTTTCTCATGAAGGTAAACCATGTGGACCATCAGCTGCTCAGTCTTTTCCTCCAGACTTGCTGGATTTTGGGCACAGAGGGAATGGTTGTGTCCCTCATCTGTAAGAAGGCAGATGTAGGAGCAATGAACAAACACTGTATCCTTGCTTGCTTTTGCATGTGATGCACCTGATGCTTGCAGTGAGATGTAGCATGTATCTTCTGTTTAGTAAACCTGTGTGCCACACAATTCAGAATCAACTACATAAATATTCAATCATGGAGTAGAAACACATCTCAGACTACTTCTCCTGACTTTAACTAAAAGGAATATCTCCTATTCAGTTATGACTTGATGTGTAACATAACTTTTTTGTTACTGTTTGGGTCTTCTGCAAGACTATCTCTCCAAATCAACAAAATCATTGAAACTATTATTTCAAGTTCTAATGTAGTTCAGAATTTCCATATTCTGTTATATTAAGGATTCTTTAATAATTCACAGTATGAAAAACAGAGAAATCCATACTATAGCAATGTTTACATGTATATGTATATATAAACATATAAAATACACATATACATGTATGTCTATATGTATGAACAGTTATGTATATATGTAAGCAATTAAAGAACAAATTCTATTTCAATCTGTACTTTTAATGCAAAGTTGTTCATATTTATTTGCAACTCTAACATAAATTTGTAAATCAGACCAAATTTTCAGCATTGAATTCCAGTCTTTGTAAAGATAAGATTGTCTTATTTTCTATTCAAATATTCAGAGTAATTGTAAAGTTTCATTATACATATTTTTGTAGGGTGTAGGTGGCAAGATTTGGCAGCTGGGGTTCTGCAGGGAAAAGAAGAGATCAGGGGATGCTTTATGTCATGCACAGCCAGTTCCAATGAACACCAGTGGACCCACTGCAGGACACAGTTGATCCCCTCAGTCAGGGTTTTAATACCTCTTGGGAAAATATATCTAGGAAAGGCTAAAAAACTTGCTGTACATCAAGAGAGAAAAAAAAATCATTAAATTCTTCTCTTAAAAAATTAGGAGAAGAATTATTCCTTCAAACACCAAGATGAAAGAAAAAGAAAGAGGAGGAGGTGCCCCAGGTTCCCTTGCAGCATGCAGAGAAGACCATGCCAGAGCAGTTATCCATGCTGCAGCCCATGGAGAGGACTTGATACTGGAGTGGGTGGTTGTTTCCTGAAAGACTGCTGGCCATGGAGAATGCAGGCTAAAGCAGAAGAAAAATACGAGGAGGAACAAGTGGAAGAGAACTGTTATGGACTTTACTGTTACCCCC
>VWZF01000489.1:80334-96044 GCA_013396755.1 Sclerurus mexicanus | reverse complement strand
CCCCAGCCCCCCACTCTCCCTTCAACTGCTCTGCTGAGAGAGGAGGATGTAGAGGACTCAGGAATGAAGGAATTGAGCCAGGGAATAAGAGGTGATGGGGGAAGGTCTAAGTTTTTCCCTTTGCTTCTTCCCATGCTACTCTACTTTTAATTGACCATAAATTAGACTACCCAGGTCAAATCTGTTTTCCTGTGATGGTAGTTGGCAACTGATCCCCCTGCCTTTATCTCAACCCATAGTATTTTCCATCTTATTTTCTCCCTCTGTCCTGAAAGCAACTGTGTGAGTGTCTGGCAGTCCACTAAGGTAAACCCACAAAAATATTTTGATCCACTGATTATTAAATGGAAGGATGTTTAGTAAACAGTATTCTTAACTAGTAATTTCAGCCATGCTGAAATCTGTCCTGATGGCACTACAAGTTTTTCCACTGAACATAGTGGCTACAGATTTGTAGAATATTAAGTACATTTTTCTCTTTATCAAAGGTTTTTATGCAGTAGTGCAGTTGTGATTTGTCCCAAAGTGTCTTTCTTTAAGGCTGGTTATTGGCATTTTTTCTAATATTTTGTATGACAAATACCTTGTAACTGCTTAAATTGCAGGCAGTTGTAGCCCTGTAAAGGAATATGTGAAGTTAAACAGAGCTCCTTTTTCCTTAATTCAGTGAACATAGTAATTAAAGTCTTGTTTGTTGGCATAAACCTATAGAACTACAATCTGATCTTCCTTAACAACAAATATTAATAAGATAGGAAAATATATTGTTATTATTTATTACTATTTACGTATGTAGTAAGGAATATTTTGTGAGGCCTTTTTCAATCATAAAGCAAATTGCATTTCTACTTCAAAATGGATATTAAATATTTTACTAGAACTATGTTTTCAGGGACACCACTGATAAACTTGTTTATTAGGCTTATGCAGAGTAAATATAACAACAGAAAAAGATCATTCTTCATATTTCTGGCACATTTTCTTGAAAAATGCTGCAGCATACTACATACATACAACATACAACATACTCCAGTCTCATTTGATTTATCAGGGTCTGGCTTAAAATAAAAGCCAGAATGATCAGTAGATTCAGTTAACTGAGGTATGGAAATAGTCAACAATTGATTAAAAAAAAAAAAAAGAAAATCAAATCAAGTATTTTTTAATAATTTATAAGATATAAGAGCTGGAGAACTAAAGCTTTCTATTTTCTTTGTATTTATTATCTGCAAAAATCTAGCCTACAATAGCCTCTATTTTATCATGTAACTTTTGTATTGCTTTGGTCCTTTTCACTTTTGAAATGTAATTTCCTCTGAATGTTAGACTACTGTCAACTTTTTTTTTATTATGATTACGTTGAAAGCCATAAGTGTTCAAGCTGCAAATAGTAATAATACTGGTTTGTTCTGAACTGACAACTAATAGGTGGAGGTTTCTTTCTCTTATTCCTGCTATTAAAAAACACTAACATTAATTTCCTATCTGCTCGTTCCCTGTTAGTCATGGGGTTTTATGCTATTGTCTCATGTCTTTTCTACAGTTTCAAAAGTTTTATTTTATTTAGTTATAACCTGAATATATATTTACACTGTCTGGACAATGCTTAAACCTATAGTGCAACTTGTTCTGTCATGTTTGTTGCCCTTCTTTGCCTTCTCTGGCTTACAAGTTGCACTGCATCTTTTTGTGACAAGGAGAGTGTCTGCACACAACATTGAAAATGTAAGGTCATGTTATAATTTTTTCTACCCCTCCTCTTCCTTTCCTAATACTCTTTTCTTGGCCAACATTGTGATCTGCTCTGTTGGTTTTATAGACCTACTTATCTTTCAGTGGTAGAGGACAGGTCAAAGATCATTACTGTTTATAAGAATAAGACAGTTTTTCTCATGTATTCTGGATCTCTATCAAATTCGACTTGCTGATATAATTGCACCTGACCATTCACCTTCACTGTCTGTCTTTCATGTTTTAATCAATTAATAATGAGTTCATGTCTTTCCTGCAGCTTAGTTTCCTCAAGGATCTCTTTGGAACTCTAAGTAGACTCTACTATCTTCCTCTTCTCCACAGACTTCCTAATTCCTTTTTTACATAGGTTCATTAATTTTTTGGGAATTATTTTTCTTAAGAAAAAAATTGTCTCTTCCTGAGTAATGTGTATTTATTCACATACCCAGCAATTCTATTTTCAGTCCAGTTTCTACAGAATGCTGATACAAAAATGAGGCTTTTAAGTCCTTGATTCTATGGATCTTTCTCCAAACATTTTCTTTAAACAGGCATCACATTGCCATACTCTAATCACCTGGGTCTGGTACTTGAAAACACCCCATACACCTCTATGCTACAGTTAACGTCTTGGCAGCATCAACACTCTTCTTTTCTGAATAACATGCAATTCCTCATTTTGTTTGATTATCCTACGTTTTTTTCTCATGACATATCAGAAAGAGACAGACTGTCTGATAAGTCATCTGTGAAGCAACCTGTGGTTGCTCCTGAAAATCACTCTTGGTGGATGCACCTGCAAAGAATATATTTGGTGTTGATGCTGCTGTTTCACCTTGAATGCTTCTCTACTTTCATATCCTTGATCATATCACAATTTCCCTCTAGTGATGCACTTGCAGAAAGATTCATTAGTTGAAGATGTGCAAGTTCTATCTTCAAGACTACCCAGTGTGTTTGCTAAATCCTGGTTATTATAACAAATTTTTTTTTTTTGTCTTACATCAGCAGTCCTTCCATGGTGGTGCATGAAATCTTCTCTCCACCTTTTTTTCAATTTCTTTAGTGTTTGCTCTCGGTGGTGGATTGACCGTGGTTGGACACCAGATACCCACCCAAGCTGCTCTATCATTCCTTCCTCTGCTGGGCAGTGGAGAGAAAATATAACAAATAGGTTGAGATAAGAAAAAGGAGTGTGATCAGTCACCAGTTACTGAAGGAGGGATCACTCACCAATTACTGTCACAGTCAAAGCAAACTTGACTTGGAGAAATTAGTTTAATCTATTACTAATCAAAGCAGAGTATGATAATGAGAAAACTCCTAAATCTTAAAACCACTTTCCTGCCACTCCTCCCTTCTTCCTGGGTCGAAATTAACTCCCAATTTTAACTCCTGCCCTGCAGTGGTGCAGAGGGGTGGAGAATGGAGACCTAATTTACTCCTCTCTGGCTGCAAGTGTCATTGTGCAGCATTTTTTCACTTTTCTTAAATATGTTGTCCCAGAGGTGAACCATCATCACTGATAGCTTGGCCTTGGCCAGTGGCAGGTTCATCTTAGAGCCAGGATTCTCACAGAAGCCACCCTGGTAGCCACCATGCTACCAAAGCCTTGCCAGGCAAACACAATACCCTGTCTCTCTGACAAATGGCTGTATTATCAGAGCACGGATGATTTCGGTACCCAGGGCTCTGTGTTCTGAAAACATCACAAATTAATTCTCTTGGTCTCCAACTTTTGTCCAATTTTGCCATGTTCTTGTACACTGAATGCAACAAACCAGTTAATTAATGGAGTTTGTTCATCTCTTTTGTAACTTTCTTTGGCAGACCTGTTTACTGAAAACAGGTTTTATTCAAACTCTAACATTGTGGGAGGAAAAAAAAAAGAAAAAAAAAGATATTTTTTGCTGCAGTCAAAAATGGTGGTACTGTACAGTGTTTGAGTTCTGGTGGATCAGAATTAGATAAGGTATAATCCTGTGGCAGGCCAGGTGGCTTAGCAGCTGTTCAGAGTATTGTGGAACAGGAAGGTTGGTTTGAAAGCAACCTCATTTATGTTTCTCTTACCCATTCATTTGGCTGGGAAAGCTTAGCCCTGCTGATATGGTGAAGGTGATGAAGTTCTGTGGCCTGACCTTGGCTCCTTTGCATGATAAGAAATATACGTAGAGGGACTGGGCAAATGACAGCTGCTGAAAGTATGAGCACTTCCTACTGGTCAGCTGATACAGTAGCATAGAAGTTATTAGCCTCCTGATTTTCTTGCTGAGTTTATTTTTCATAGTGACTACAACACATACACAATGATTTGCTCCAGCTGCAATCCAATGACATGTATATATTGTCAGATGCAGACAAACCTGAGATTTTTCTGCCCATTCTATGCTGGCTGTGAAAATGAGGGATGGAAAGACCTGAGCTTTTATGCCGTTAGATACAATATAGTTTCGTTATGTGTGATCACCTTCTTTAAACACTATAGGTTCTAACCTATAACTTTTCTTCTAAAAGAACAAAGACTTTTTTATATATACTTCACTCATTTATGCCTTTAGTTTGCAGCCACATGAACAGATCTCTCTGGAATTAAAAATTGCATAGTGTTGGAAGTCCATACGAAGAAAGGGTGTCTTAGGTAGGTTTTAGAGAAAAATAGGAGTCAGTTGATAGAGTAAATGAATGAATTTGTACTTAGTATACAAGGAAGGAAACATGAAGAACTGAGGCTTGTGTAAATACTGTATTAGTCTTTCATGAGGCTGGCCAAGGTAAGTCAAAATTAAACTTTGCTGATCTGTTTTCTGGAGACAGTAATGACCTCTGTAGTCTCCCTTTCCAGTTTGGAGACAAAAATAGCTGCATTTTAAAGATATAAGCATAGCTGTTTACTAAGAGCATGCAGTTAATGTGATTGTTTGTTTCTGCATTCCTAGTTACACATGTAAGAAGAAACACAGCATAACCAATGTGTGTCACATTCAGTGTCTCTAGGTGGTGTCTCATAAGAGGAGAGCAGAGTGGGACAGTCACCTCCCTCAACCTGCTGGCCACATTTCTTTTTATACATCCTAGGGTACAACTGCCTTTCTGGGCTGCTAGCATACATTGCCAGCTCATGCCAGGTATTTCATACACCAGCATGTCCAAGTCCTTTGCCTTAGCCTGTTTTCAATCCATTCATGCCCCAATCAATGTTGATACTGGACATTGCCCTGCCCCACTTTCAGGACCTTATACTTAGCCTTGTTGAACTTCACTGAACTTTCATGTGGGCTCAATCCTCAAGCCTGTGAAGGTTCTTCTGGATGGCAACCCTTTCCTCCAGCATTATGAGTTGCATCATTTAGTTTAGTGTCACCTGCAGACTTTCTTCAATCCCACTGTCTGTTTCACTGGTTAAGATATTAAGCAAGAGTGGTCACAGGAGAGATCCCTGAGGAACAGCACTCATCAGTTTTCCACTTAGACATTGAGCCAGTGACTAAATTTTCAGATATGGCCATACAGCCAACTTCTTATCTACCTAAAAGTCCATCCATTATGCCCTTTCCAATTTAGTGGCAAGAATGTTGTGGGGGACTATATAAAAGGCGTTATAGAAGTCCAAATAGGCAAGGTTTGTAGCTCTTCCCTTGTCTACTATTGCAGTCACTCCAACAGGCCACTAGATTAGGCAGACATGTTTTGTCATTGCTGAAGCCATGCTGGCTGTCTCTAATCCCCTTCCTGTCTTCCATATATTCTAACATATCTTCCAGGAGGACCTCTTCCAAGATTTTACTGGGCACAGAGGTGAGGCTGATTGGCAGGTAGTTGCCAGGGCCAATGACTATGAATAATGAATATGAATAATAGTATTTCAAACCATACTACCCTACCTTGCTTCATCCTCCTTAATTGAAGGCATCAGGGCTGACATAAAATGTGTTGGGCACACACACACTCTATATACACTCACACACACACACACACACACACACACACACACACACACACACTCTATATACAAATAAATAATACTTAAGGCCTGTGAGTACACATAGGACAGATTTGCTTCCACAGCAGGAACCTCTTCCTCCTCTAAGAAGATCTAGCAGAGGGACTTTGTCATTAACAAATGACTTATCAGTGTGTTCCATTAACAAGCTAGCTGGTGCTGTGTTTTGACAACTGTTCATTATTCCAAAAATGACAAGTGGTCAACTTGAGAAACTTTAGTATGAACAGATAAGACAGCCACATCTTCCAGAAGGAGCATTAAGATCAGCAGAGAAATATCACTCAATAGAGAAATTTCATAAAGATTTTCTATTTAAAAGAAATCATGTCCCTACAATCTGTTATTTTCAAATGGAAAAGAGAAAGATAATATTAATGCAGCAACTGTCAGAACTATAATGTTAGTATATATTTTGTAGCCTCCCTTTATATTTCTTTTCCATAACCTCTACAGAATTTTTGATTAAACTTTTTTCGTGGTATTTACTGTTAGAGTATATATATATATATATATATATATATATTCACTATGTATTATATATGTACATATTCACTGTAGATGTTAATAGTATTTCTAACCCAGGTAGAACTGTGGGAAGATTTCACTAGTTTTCAAGGAATTGGTAGAATTGGAGAAGAAAAGAAAGTAGAGAGAGGAATGAAAGAGACAATCCTTGATATCCTCTTGCTTTACCACTCATTCAGAACCAACCTGATTTCTCTGAAAACTTGGCTTCTAGACCTCCTAAAGACATCTTTTTGTGTTTCTTGTGGCTGGGGAAGAAACAAACTTCTTTTAAAGAGTTTTAATTTCTTCATAACCTAAATTATAATAAGACTATGCCATATCCATGCCAAAAATATACAGATGGCTTCACTTCTGACACCAAATCAGCTTTGCTCAACCAAAAAAAAAATGCCCTGATACAGTATCTGATACAGAACAAAATGAAGCATTGAGAAAATGTCTGATCTATCTTGCTCCAACTGACTAGAGAGGCCAAAACTTCATTAACGTTTAAGAGTTTGTCCTGCCTAATAGCTTAAAGAGTTGTCATACTGGTGCAAAAATGAATTGTAGTCTGGTATCCCTCTGTAGTCATGTAGATAAGCAAGTCAAGCACAGCTCATGTGTGAACTGTAGTTGAGTAATCAGTGCCATGAAATGGGCTGTGGAGCACATAGTAAAATTTAATGTCATCTGCTAAGTCAGGCTGTGAAAGAAAAAAGAAAAAAAAACTCCAGAAAAAGCTTTCAGACATTTTTAATATTTATGCTTTTAATCATAATATATCTTTCATTTTATAGGTAATACTTTTTTTGTTTTATTTTCCCCTTTAGTTGCAATGCCTCCTAGAAAAAAGAAAAAGAAATCATTACTAAACACTTTAACATTCTATGTTTACTTATTAGTTTTTAGTCTGAAATTTCAGAACTTGAAGCTATTTTCTTGCTTCAAGCAAAACACTGTAACAGAGCAGAACTGTTTATCGTATCACTGTCAGTGTCCACCAGGCCCCAGGGTTTCATTTTGTAAATTGACTCTGGCTTACTGAGGTAATTCTCAGAAAGGAAATTAGAATTTATTTTTATTACATGAAGAAAAGTAACCTTACTTGTTATGAAAATAAGGCATATTAGGTAAATATTTTAATGCAATTCAGCACTGTAGTCAAATTTGATGATACCAATATTTCAATAATGGAAAGAAGTCATCTGTTATTTTCATTGTTGCAAATTTGCTCTAGACAAATGTTTCATTTCAGTATCAAATTATAAGTTACACTGATTATTAAGGTGTTATACTTTAAAAAAATTCTGAAAAAAAAACCCCTATACTAGAAGGAATTGTATGAGAGAAACTCAGGCACTGAATTTTACTTTTTACATTGAAAACTCTTATATTCTGAAAAGTGAGTTAATACAAATGAAAGATGACTTCTTAGATGAACCCAAAAAACAAATTCATTTGTCAATTATACTGCAATGATTAAAACTGTGTTTTCAGAATCAGAAGAAATTCAGGCAAATGATATTCAAAAGGAGAATTGGACAGACTTTCCAATGACAGTTATATCAGTATTGTGATCTGGATTGGTGAAAATGAGAGAATATACATTTGAATTAATATCCACCCTTGTGTTTTAAGCAATAAAAACCTTGACTGAAACAATATTGCCATTATTGGATAGGTTTTTGCAATGAAGTTATATCTCATTGATGTTTTTACTTTTAGTAAACCATAATTTTAAACTTTTGATCTACTGTGTGTTCTGCTGATACACTTGTAAATCCTTTTTTAGGCTTATATGTTGTCCTATCTTCCCAGTCTCCATTTATAATGCATATCCATAATAAAAGTATCACTAGCAATAGGATTATTGTCTATTTTGGCCAAATATTAAATACAGACACAGGAAAAAAAAACTTCCAAGACATCAGTTTAGAATTTCATAGGCAAGGTATGGAAAGGTAATGTCAGAAATTTGTACTCAGTACCTAAACTGGATCCTACTACAGTTTCTCTCAGTCCCATGGACCCTTCTGTCTGGAGCAGCCCATACTGAGTTAAGCTGGCTGCCTTAGGGCATGAGAATCTGAGGAACTTTATGCAGCTCTCTGTAACAGCTAACCTCCCTGTCCTACATCTGCTCTTTCCAAGTTTGAAACTGTCTCTCATTATCAATCTTTTTTACTCCTGCTGAATGAAGTTGCAGTTTCCCCCCAGTGTATAGGTCTGGATAACATAGAAACTTTTCCTTTTCTTTTTTTCTTTTTTTTTTTTCTTTTTCCCCCAACACTCGCTCATACACTATTAATAAAATGGATGTAAAAATTGCTTTGCTTTTCACTGGTGTACTGTGAATTATCCAAGCTACAGACAGGTCCATAGATGTTCTGACCCCCATGATGAAGGTGACTCATCTCTTCATTAATCCCTTCAAGCTCAAACGGGAGTGTCAAAACCCTACAGAAGCCTTTTGCTTGTTTTGGTCTTCCACAAACCACGACATAAGCTTCAGGCACGTCTGTTTCTGCTGAAATTCATCAAAGGTCAAAAGTTTATTCATCTCTGGTAAGCAACCCTTTGCAAAGAGCTGTCTTATTGCAGCTCTGCTAGCTTCTACTTCTTCACCAAGTCACAGAAATCAGGGTTTCCAGGTGACAATGACATCAGTAGGCATTAAGAAAACAGTAAGTGTTCAGTTGTGATTGATTTGATCCGTAATTATGCAGGCAAAATGAGATGCATTCTTCATTGGTAGAGGAATGTTTTCATCAGAAGTTTTAAGAGGAACTAAAGCAACAGACTTTCAACACATCTCATATTGTCAAAGTCTTTCCAAACATTCATTAATTAACACAACTGACAGTGAGAATGTGATACTATTCCAGATAGTTTAATGGCTTTTTATTCTGTTACTTCAAGCCACCAATCTCTCACTCAAGTTTTTTGATCCTTTCATTGTCTTTTTGGAGTAATCTAGCCTTTACTGCTTACAAGGTGTTACTTGAAAAGCACTAAAATCTTTTCTTACGGGTCTCTTGCTACAGGTAGTGTAGGCAGGTTTCAGCTATAAATTGCATGGGAAACATTTTATTGTGACATTGTTGACATAATAAAACAGTCTTCACAGCAGAGTACTCCTCTTTATTTTCATAAACAGAAGTTTCTTATAAGGAAGACATAATAATGAAGTCAGATTTGTAAGGTATTTGGAAGTCTAAGATACACTTAACCCCCTAAATCCCACAGATACCATGGTAAATTCAGTAGCAAAATATATTCAAAATTGTCAGAGACATTTATACAACTTTGCAATTAATTATTCAAATCATGCACATATCATTCCTATACCTTAATAAATAAGGTTTGTTGCTGTTTCCCTCCCAAAATGAAATGTGCAAAAATGCATACAATGCACTTTGGTGATAATATTTTTTCCATTTTAAGGTGTCACCAGATTTTCACAGATCACTCAGAATTAAAATTCACCAATTACTGTCACTTAGTCCTTTATGTGGCAATCCTAACTTGGATGAAGTATATATTTCCGTTTTTACCCTAGGAAATAGTCGTTTTATCATTTTTAAGAGAACAGAGTAAAAAAAAAATAACGCCATAAAATGATATAAAATGGTATAAATTGAGAGGCTACTGTCTAGATAAAGGTTTTTAAAAATTGTATAAACTGATGCACCCGGCTTGTTTGACAGAATTAATATGAAGCTGCAGCAACTGAATTTTGGTTTTCAGGACCATAAGAAAGAAAAACAATTAAAACAGAGAATGCATTTCATTACATGAAATACAAGGCTGATCATGACATAAGGAAGTATTTTAACTTACTCCTTGATATGACTAAGAAGAAAAGTAAATGTTATTAATTCATGGGAGATATTGTAAATAAAGGCAAACATACCCTACAACAATCTTGCTCATCTAAGGTGTTACGATTTGCATCATCTCTTCTCTCCCTTATGCATTTTCAATAAGGATATATTCTTGTGTTCTTATTAATAGATCTATGTTCTGTGTCTCATTATGTTTCTTACAGTCTTAGGTTGAACTAAGACTGAAAAAATACACTTTACCATTAGTCTTAAATCAGATTTTTAACCACTTGTTGAAGTAAAATAGTTCTTTACTAAGGGAAAAACACTAAAATAAGTAAGTTCAACACCATGAAAAGCAAAAGGAAAGCTGGAGGTAAGTAAAGTAAGCAGACTCTTATAACCTTTTGGATTTAATGTGTACACAATTTATTACAAGTTTCATTTTTCCAGTCTTTAAGCACTTTGTCTTGAAGTACTTTGAATACTTTGAAATATTGACTTCAAAGTCAATACTTTCAAGTATAGATAGATGGCAAATTATGTTTTATCAATAATTAATAGCAGCTGAACAATCTGATCATTATTTTCAGACACAAGCAATTTAGAATTTATTAGTATAAAGCTGGAGGTGTCTTCTTTCCATCTGTCTTCAAGTGCAGAACAGCTTCTTTGATGTTCCTTTTACATTTGATATTGTTTTCAATTTGCACATCTTGCAGGGCATCCCAGAAAATCAGCCAGATGACATATATCTACATCTAAAGCAATAGTATGGCTTTTAAACCATAGTCCAAAGTGGTCTTTTATTTCCCTTCACATTATTTTGGTTTACTGCACTGATGTTAACACTCACTGAAGCCTAAACAGAGGAGGTAATTATACAATTTCTTTTGTTGTTTCTGATAAAATCAGATGTCTTCCAAGGGGTTAAATTGTCCTTCTCTGGTAATAATTTTAAACTTTTTTTTTTCTTTTCATTTGATGTGTTTGTCGGGTACACCTCAACAACTGTTTGAATTATAAAAACAAAGTCATATAAAAAAGCTGTAAATCACTCAGTTCTTTGATTTTTTTTTTTTTGCTCTTCTGCAAAAATATCATCTCCCACAACAATTATTAAGGGCCAAAGTGCTTATTGACTGTGAGAATTTCTTTATCCTAGTCTAGAGAATGAAAATATCATCTGTTATGGCAGGTAGGCTGTAATATATGCCATGCCATCACGTCCTAAGTAACAAGGCAAAAAGCTTTCTTTTATATACTGAAAAAGAAAAAAAAGAAAAAGAAAGAACAAAAAGGTTGATGATGGTTTACAAGGAATGCACAAGTGTAAGTGTGTTTGCTTCTGGTGGCTGTTATATTGGCCATCAATCAGGTGGACATGAAACTGTATCACATCGGTATAGGTAATGTCTTGCTGTAATGACACTCTGCCAGAGAGATTGGAGGTTCACTGCAGATTCACCTATTTAATGAATCACCCATAGGAATAACTGATTATTATCCCTATTCTTACTTTATAGATCATGTTAGTACATCCATTGCACAGAGTATCTATTTATCACTGCTTTGCTAACTTAGAATGAGAAACATGCAGTTGTTTATACTTCTTCCAAAACTTACTACTTCTTTACTTTAGACTAAGAAACCCACTCAAATCAAAATCAAATATAAACAAAAAACTCAAAGAATTCCTTTCCTCCTAAAGATAGCTTCTGCATGTACATAATACCGAAATACACTGTACACTGCAGAACTAGCTACAGTAATCAATATATTTTAGGCATGATACCACTTCTGATCCAGCATTGGCTCAGTGGGTATGAAATATGAAAGAACATTTGCTCTAGGAAAGAATTCTCATAAATAGAAAGCATTTCATTTCTTGTCTAATAAAATAACAACAGGACTTTTCCCTATCTTCCCCTTACAAGCACGTTTCTACTGAAGTGTAACTATCCTGGCACTAAATCCTCGAGACATGGGACTTGTTGAGAACTTTTAAGAATGTCTGTTACAAATCAGTGGCACTTTTCAGCTAATAAATAGTTAGCTATCTAAGTTACTCTGAGAATTTCTTCAGGCAATTTGTATGTTTCTCTCTGACCCTTTATGAAGAAAAGTGAATGTGACAGTTTCTGATAGACTGTGTAACAGGAAGAGACTAAAGAGTCTTTAAAAAGACATGATTTGTTTGCTAATAATATTTATTCAAGATATGCAATCCAAAATCTATCATCATTTTATCATGATTTTCTCTTTCAAATAAGACGATTTTATTTTTATTTTTATTTTATTTTATTTTATTTGCCAGACACTTGTTCTCCTGAGTTGAGGGGAACCTAATCTTTGAGGAAGCTGGAGCATCCTTCTTAGATAGAAAGAAAACAAAAAAGTGCCAAGTATAGGGTATGGGAATAACAGCAACTCCTCTGAAAATGGGAACAAATTATCAATGCTGTTATGTGTGTGGACCATGGATTGGTATAATTAGAAGAGTATCTATATGGAACTGCAAAACCAGATAGCAAGAGGAAAAGCAGTGGCTTATAGATCATAGTCAGTCTTTCATAATCTGGTTAATCAATGGAAAACAGATGCATAAGACTAGGAATTGGTAGACAACTAGTACAGGGTTCCTTTTGGGCATTTTATAAAAGAAATTAATTCTGGACTTCATGAGGAATCATGCCTATCTAAATGATACAGTGATACCTAAAAGCACAAGGAGAAAGAAGTGTGAAGGTGAGACCCTGCTACCCTTGGAGGTGAAGAAATGTGAAGACTTTTGGAATCTGCAAAAGCAGAGCT
The DNA here is from genome assembly GCA_013396755.1 of Sclerurus mexicanus. Taxonomy (NCBI): domain Eukaryota; kingdom Metazoa; phylum Chordata; class Aves; order Passeriformes; family Furnariidae; genus Sclerurus; species Sclerurus mexicanus. The sequence continues at coordinate 83,159 of VWZF01000489.1, read as the reverse complement.
TGAGAAGAAAGTCTGAAACTGTAAGACAGATAACTTCTGTAAATCTGGATGGTAAGATATCTCAGCAACTGAACTCTTCTGAATGGGAATCTCAACAGAACTGATGTAAGGGTAAGATGGTGTGTTGACCTTAAGCTAGATTAGGTATGAGCAAGAAATTGTCAGTGGATTTCACCTCAATGCAGAAGGCTGATGATGAAACCAATTCAAGATAAATTTCATGAAATTACAAAAGTAGTGCTTTCTGGATCTGAATCTGAATTTAGAGGTAGGTAGTTGAACAGCAGGGGAAATAAGTGTTGGGGCTTGGCACTCCAATTTCTCTGTACTTCAGGTCAATGACTCTGAATCAAGGCAAATAAAACAATATTTTTCCTGAATACATATGATTAAATCCACATTAGTTCAAAACTCTTACATTTGTTGAGTGTCTTGTAGAAGAGATCAGAATCACAGAATATGCTGAGTTGGAAGGGGTCTACAAGGCTCATTGAATCCAGCTCTTAGCCCTTCACAGGACCATCCCCAAGTACTGAGAGTATCATCCAAATATTTCTTGACCTTTGTCAGGCTTGGTGCTGTGACTGCTTCCCTGGGAAGCCTGTTCCAGTGCCCAACCACCCTCTGGGTGAAGAACCTTTTTCTAATACCCAACCTAAACCTTCCCTGACACAACTTCAGGCCATTCCATTTGGTCCTGTCACTGGTCACCACACAGATCAGTGTCTGCCCCTCCCCTTCACCTCAAAAGGAAGTCGTAACCGCAGTGAGGTCTTCCCTCAGTGTCCTCCAGGCTGAACAGACCAAGTGCCCTCAGCTGCTCCTCATACAGCTTCCCCTCAAGGCCCTTCACCACCTTTCTTGCCCTCCTTTGGACTCTTTCTAATAGTTTAATATCTTTCCTATATTGCAGTGCCCAAAACTGCACACAATAATCAAGGTAAGGCTGCCCCAGTGCAGAGCAGAGTAGGACAATCCCCTCCCTCAACTGGCTGATGATGCTGTGCCTGATGCCCCCCAGGACACAGTTGGCCCTCCTGGCTGCCAGGGCACTACTGACTCACATTCACTTTGCCATCCACCAGGACCAGGTGTATAAGATACAAGATGTGACCACTGAAGTGGTACTATTATTTAGATGTTCAGACAGTCAGAATGCATGTGGGATTATACTATCACACATCTAGGTACATAAGTAGTCCTAAGAAGAAGAACACATAAAAAGTCCCAGCAGGGTTATTTAATGTACTTTCAAGCAATTTCCTCATTAAATATATCACTGAACAGGATCCTACAAAATGTTTAATGACTTTTTGAAAGCATTTTTATTTTTGTACTCCTGCCTCACCAAACATCTACAGAATTTAGTGTATCTTCTAACCCCTTCCCAGAAGGCAGCATGGTTCCACACCATCCTTTCTGTTGGGAGTAGTTACATGCCACCACCTTGTCTACAGTGTATGAGATGGTCTAGGTTTCTGATACCTAGGAGAAATGGGCAGCTTAGAAGTCCATGTGCTAACATGTAGAAATCTGGTATTGCCAAGATTTTGTATATAGCATTGATGGGAAAGTTGAAGCAATGAATTATTCCTTTATATTTTTAATATGTTTACAATCATGAAAAATTTTGCATTGTTACATTATACTCTAAAAGGAAACATTGACTTCTCAGAAGAAAAATCTTGTTAATAAAAAATGAGAAAAAATTATGCTATATCTAAATCAACTACCTACATAATATATTACGTTCTGCCATAAAACCTTGATAAACAGTAAAGGTAGAAATGTTTCCAGCTAAAAGCTTTATCAAAAGCCCTGGGGCTTGTTGTGGAAACAAAACCCTAAACTGATTGCATTAAACTTTTGATAAAGAATAAAATAGAGTACAAATGCATAAATCACCTTGTTAGTCCAAGCTGAAGTTTAAACTACTGGAAGAAACCCCTTCAGGTCTGAATAAATAAGATATTTTCTGATAGTTTCTATTTTTGACATTCCAAAGCCACAGTAAACCAGTTTTTTCTAATAAAATCTCTTAAGATATGATTAGATGTACAGAAGTGTTTATTAAGGTATGTTTTCAGTTTTATGTTTCTGCAGGTGAACATGAATAGACATACACAATCTACTTAATTTCATGAACATACTGTTAACACATTGCAACAAAGTATGCATATGAAATAATTATGGCCTTAGCTTGCTTTAAAATGGAGAGGACTGCTTTCTTTTTGTCTCACTGCTATGCTTGAAGCAAATAAATAGTTTTAAAACTGGAGAAAATATGAAATCAAGCATCACTGTAAATTGGAAAACAAATTTCTTCACATTATGGATGAGAAGCTAGTTTAACAGGGTCGAACCTTGAGTTCCAGAGCCTGGTCCTCCTCCTGCATTATTAACAATCTTACTATTATTGCTGTGAGAAGTCTACATTTGTTCATTTATAGAGTTTGTAGATGCTCTTAATGATAAATTTCAGGTCAAAACACAATCTTTTGTGCCTCAAACCCATGCCAGCTGCAAAAGTTAAATTGCGTGCTTTCATATGAATATGTACTTATCCTAAGCATATGCATTCTTTCATGTGCAATTAATTTGTTTTATAGACATTAATGAAATGGGTGAAACCTTCATACTTAAGTTCTGCACTGATATAAATCATAGACTAATAACACCTCATAACGTTAGTCATTTCCACGAGCTAATGATCCATTTCCTTGGAGGAAATCATCTCTTGCAAGTTCTGTCACAGTTTTGAACAATTGTAATGTCAGATTAGGTTGTTAAACACTAATGGATTTACCAACTGCTACACTAACTCG
>VWZF01000489.1:29828-76717 GCA_013396755.1 Sclerurus mexicanus | reverse complement strand
AAACTGTTATTAAAAAAAAAAAAAAAAAAAAAAAGTCTCTTTTACTCAAATTCAAAGCAAAAAAAAAAAAAAGTATTCAAGGGGATCCTTAGCAAGGATGGATGATGCTATTGATATGATTGGAAAAGAAAAATATCAATAATAACAAAAGGGACCTCTTCCAATGAAATATAACTTTAAAATCTAGGAAAAAATAACACAGTGGGTAAATATAATGGAATGACCACAACAAACAAAAAGAATGTGAATGGGAAAGATGCAAGAAATGCAGTACATCAGGTCTGCATCTAAATGGTACTGATAGAAAGGACTTAGCTCTACTTGGCTCTTCATGTATTCTTGTACTAATTCCTTTCAGGAAAATTAAACAATGTTCCAGCATAAGAGAAATGTCCAAAGCCAGACTTGTGTATCTGTTTGCGGTTGTACTCTGGTGTATAAAATATCATGTTGCCATAAACAGTAATAATGCTGCTGAAAGCATTAAAGGGATAACAGCTAGAGGGTGTTACAGGGTAAGTGTATCTCCACAGAAAAGCTGTAACTAGGGAGATAAATAGTAAACTGCAAAGGATACAATTCATAACAGTCCCATGGAAAAGAGCCCTACTTATGAGATAATCATATCATACTTTAAACAAAATTCGGACTTACAAAATACAAAAAGACTAGATTAATATAGAAATAGCCTCCATGGAGCAGAGAAGGTTTCAATGGACATTTTAATAGAAGTGTCCATACTGTCCCAATTCAAGTCCTTATGAAAGTTTTCCTAAATTCTTTCTTAGCTAGGAAGACTAATTTTTCTTTATTCATTCATCAAATGGATAAACTCACCAGGAATACATTAACTGATTACAGAAACAGGCAGATGGTAATCTTTCCTTATGTGTGGCCTAAAGAGAGTAAAAGGAAAAGGGGAATCTTTTCTTAGGTATGCTTTGATCACAGAAACACAGAATGGGTGAGATTGGAAGGGACCACAGTGGGTCATCCGGTACAACAACCCTACACAAACTGGGTCATGTCAGAGCACATTGCACAGGATTGCATTCAGATGGTTCTTGAACAGTTCTCAACTAGAGAAGTTCTGACCTCAATTCTTCATGGAAGATGAAGGCAACCAGTCTTATATCCCTCTGAAATATCACAGTATAGGCTGTCTTCTGCCTGTACTCATTGCTTCCACCATCTGTTGGTGCCAGTGAAGCATACAGAGAGGTTTACCAGTTAATTTCTCTCAGCATGCGTGTGGGATTAGGCCCTAAACCAAAACTGTGTAGGGGAGGACTTTGCCTGCTTCTTTTAACCAGTACCTGACATCAGTGATTTTTCTACCTGTCATGTGTTTGCTTGTAATGCCAGATCAAAGGGGCTCACAGAATGGGTGAGTTCTCCCATGGCATAACTTCCTTTTTTCTGGGATCATCATAGAGACATCTTCATAAAGACAGCAAATAGTGAGAGGGTATCAGAGTGTACCTCTGCCATGAAGTAACAAATGTATTCTGAAAGAGAGAGATCCTATCTTATCTCTCTGCTCCAACAAATTTGTTTACATATTTTTATAAAACAGGAAAAAAAGCTTGCAACTTTTATGTTCACTGCAGAAAGCTTGTCAACATAATCTCCAAGGATCCTACAAGAGTCAGAAAATATAAGGCACACATAAAATATAAAATACAAAAAGTGGTAGTCAGGCTCCTGATTTTTTAGGACCTCACAGATGCCTTTTAATATTCTTTTCTTTTTCTTTCAGACAACAAAAATAGTGATTGAGGGAAGAACGTGATAGAAATTACATGAGAAAATCATGAAAAGAATAGAGAAGTTGAATAATTATCAACTGTTTACTGTCCTTTTTTATACAAAAAGTAACTAGTAAATGAAGTTGGAGAGACACAAGACTGAGTTCTATGCAAAGTGTAAATGAGTAAATTAGATGGCCTGGATCAATCAAAGTAATACAAATGAATCGTTCTCTATCACTATCCCCAGAATAATATCCCTGTTGTCATCTTGTTCTGTTAAGTCAAAGTCCTTGTGAATATGGGATAACAAGTTAAAAATTGGAACTAATGCTTTGCTTTGTGAGAATTCTTATTTTAGTTTATTGTCAAAATTCAATTTATAGCCAAGCAGATGCATTATTTTTTATTATAATATTGTTATTGCTAGTGTTCAGAGCACAGCCTAACAACAGTGTCAAGTATTTGAAAAATACCTTTGTTGGTCTAATGTAACTGAACTTATTTTGAGTAAAATAAACAAACCAAAAAACTCAGCCCACTTTCAAAACTATTAGTCTTTGTGTATTTAAGTATTCGTTTATACCGTGCCTTGTTCTCAGGTTTTAAACATTGACTGAAAACTAATCCTAACATCCTAAAACTGCCCTTAAGTTGTTTATTTCTGTACTCTATAGACAGTTTCATACGGCAATTGCTGAGGCCTTTGAATAGTGCTGGAATTGAGTTAATTCTCTTTGCAGTAGCTACTATGAAACTATATTTGTATTTGTGCTGGAAACAGTGTTGATAACCCATGCATGTTTTTACTACTGCTGAGCAGTGCTCACACAGAATCAAAGCCTTTTCTGTTCCTCACAGCACTTCACCAGTAAGGAGGTTGGGGATGCACAAGTTGTTGGGAAGGCACACAGCTGGGAAAGCTGAGGCCAGCTGATCACAGGGACATACCATTCCATATGGCATCATGCTCAGTATATAGAGGTGGGGAAAGAAGAGGAAATGGGGAATGTTTAGAGTGATTGTGTTTGCATTCCTGAGGCACCGTTCTTTGTGATGGAGCCCTGCTTTCCTGAGGATGGCTGAACACCTGTCTGCCCATGGGGAGTGGTGAAAGAATCTTGTTTTGTTTTGCTTGCATGTGTGGCTTTTGTTTTCCCTATTAAACTGTCTTTTTCTCAACCCATGAATTGTCTCACTTTTATTGTCCCAATACTCTTCCTCCTCCCACCTGGAGCAGTGAGCGAGTGCCTAGGTGGGGCTGAGGTGCCAGCTGGGGTTTAACCATGACAGTCATAATCTGGAGTCTACAGTAAGTGACTAGGGAACAACTGAGAGACTGTAGCTCAACAAGAGATCCTCATGGCATTTTTCATCATTTAGCTTTTAAAAATTATGCTCACCTCTTCTAGAATTATGCTATGTTTATGTCTACATTGTGTGATAGGTAATATTAAACATAAATCTGCTACATAATTTAAAAGGGACATAAATAATTATGTGCTACCTGATCTGCCAAGGAATTTAAAATGTACTTTCAAGACTCTGAATATCTCTTACACATTTTTTCAGGCCACTTTTCCCTAGAAACAAGATATGAATGTCAGGTTACCACTCAGTTTTTAAATCAGTGCAGACAGAAACTGTCCTACCAAGATATAAAACACTCTGAAAACATGGCCTAAAGAAAGGCTGTCCTGAAGATGATTTCATTTAATTCAGTGGAACCAGCTGTTAAAATCACATCCTATTCCTAAACTATCCTGGTTGTAGCTAGAATCAGTATTTCAGATAGTGAGGAACCTGAGGGAGGAGAAATGATCCTCTTGGGATTAGATCCACAAGTCATTCCTGTGTGAATCTCATTTTTGTTCTTGGTTTTATTTTGCCAATAATCTCACAGCCATTCTGGGTTTAGAAAGATTTTTATGACTCTGAAATGTCAAAGTAAGAAAGCCCTCAACTTTGACATCTTATTTTCCTTCATTTATTTGAACAATGTCACCTCAGCTCATGTAAACATTATGAAGTCATTAGACCATCGACATCTACCTGGAGAAATAAATTAACAAAATTAGATTGTGTTGATATATTTCAGGCAAAAAAAGGTTGAAGCATAAAAATACCACTTTTGTGGTATATACCCTGGTTTTATGATCAACGAACTGGAAGAGTTGTGAATGGAAATAGTCTGGGATTGAGGATTACAACTACTCTGATTATAGTTGAAAACAGAGGGAAGCCTTCAGTTTTGAGGGGAAAAAAAGTATACTGGCAGCTGTGAACTTGCCCTGCAGAGTGCTTTATAGACAGCTTCCCATATAACTTTGCAGTTGGAAATAACTAGATAATGGAAAAAGATGCATAAACCAAAACCTTAGGGGTGTTAAAATGTCCAAGAAAATACCATTTATGAGTAAAAAGCTTATAATAGGGAAGATGTTTTTGTTGGTTTCATGGATCTGGAAAAAGAATACCTTTATTGAAAATTAAGACACAGCATTAAATGTCTGAGGGAATAAAAAGAAAATTCTAATTTTTAGTAAATGAATCTTATTCTTCTATTGTATTATTTGGTTAAATTCATTGAGTCATATATGTAGAGAACATGAGGTGATATCCATATTGTGACTAGTAGATAAAAACAGATAATGAAAGATCAGCACTTTTACTAATAAACATTCCATAACCATTAACTCACTTTCCCCAGGATTTCCTCAAGTGGGTAACCGGTTTAAAAAGTAAACAACAATGAAAAACAGCCCCCACCTAAAACTCCTACAGTTTGTGAGAAGAGACTGCTAGGAAAAACTGATGGACAAGAAAGTAAAGTACTTTTCAGGAATAACAAGAAAAGTAATGTTTCTAAACTTTTTGATGATGTAGTCCTAGTTTTTATCTTATGCTCAATATCTCATGGATTTTTCCTTCATACTGTATGTGCAAGCACATCCATCTGAAACTGCTACTTTGTAAAATACTCGGAAATACTGTCAAATATTTCCAAAATAAGATGCCCTCTTACTCTGTCATTCAGCTCAATCAAAAATTGCTACCTCTACTTCTGTGTCTTCATCTTATTCCTTTCTTTCAATTTCTTTTTCTCCTCAACTTTTATCTCTATCAGTTGTCATCCTTGCCACTTTTCTCTGTTGTCTTTTATCTTCTCATACTGACTTGGTCATCCATCTAAAGTGAGAAACAGCACAGGGAGGATTGCTTATAGTAGTTACAGGTTCTGCTAACTATAGTATAGCAGACAAAAGGCCAGTGAAAACCAAAGTTCTGGAAAAGAAGATGGAAACAAAAAATTTAAGGAACAGTAAATTAAAGTAAACACTAAAAGGATGACAATTTATAGGGGAAGAGGAGGAATGCTTTTCTTTTTAAGTCTCTAACAGACAGTAGAGTGTGTTCTTTTGGCTAGTGGGACATCAGCAGGGAAGATAAAGTTTTTAAAGAGTGTCTTGTCTCTTTTCCTGCACGTATAGCCACAGAAGTAGCTATAGTCCTGATTCTCCTCAGGAGAGCATAAAAATAGGACTTTTGGAGACCAATATCAAAACAGACATAAATTTTAGCAGCAACTTCACTGAAGTTCTCTGCAGCACAAATATAAGCTGTAAGTGGGGACTGACAGGCTAATATTCAATGAAATCTCAACACTAATATATTAACAAGCAAACAACTCTCATTTCAGTTGTGTGGTTTTTTGTCCTTATATAGTTTCTAATCACATAGAAGTTCATTTAAGTAAGGAACTGGAAAATGTATTGGGTAATTTTTAACTCTGAAGTTATTACTGCTTCTTCCTCATCCTGATATCAGCACTACTGAAGGGTAAAGGAGTATCTGTAAGAGAATATTTTAATAGATTATATGCTAGAATAATTTGTAGAGCATAGTACATTACTGGAAACCCCAGTTCATGCTCATCCCAAAAATCTGTTGGATGACTGCTCATAAATTATCTTGACTTAAGAAGAAGGCCCACATTAGTAAGATAAGTAGTGTAGCCAACCCTTTTTCCATTCACAGTATGGAAATACAAATATGTACAAAATAACTTGAATTTTTCCTGGAGAACATTGCATTCCCTATATAGATGTCATGATTGGAATGCAGATGTATTTCACAGTTGCAAATACAGGACTTGTAATCAACTTTAGCAAAGTTGGTCTGGTTGAGGAGACTTAGTTCATCTGTAATTTTATTTATCTATTAGCTTGGTGGAGTCTGAAGAGGGAGAGGAAAACATTCAGAGCTCTCAAATTCATCTTTATTCAATAATAAGGGACAGTGAAGAGGTGTTATCTGTTTGTTGTTGGGCTTTTTGTGTTTGTGGGTTTTTTTGGGTTTTTTTTCAAAAGAATTGGTAAATTATTACTGTCCTGTCCCAAAAGCTGGAGAAGGAAATGTAATTTGTTACTCAATCATTGAAAGGACTCATTTTTAACCATTATATTTCATAGTAGATCAAAATTCTTCATTAAAATCACGTCTTTTATTGTAACTTCACTTGGATTGTGCCCTACAGCTGTAAGCAGTGAGTTTCAAATAAACTACCTCAATAAAAAATCTGATTACAGAAATACCTAAATTTTTCAAGAGTGATAAATGGTAAAAATGCCTGCAAATAAGCTTAAAATATGTAGTGATTTTAGCATCAATACAAAAAGGAAATATTTTATGAAGACAGTGACCAACTAAATCAGCAACAGTATAAAACACCTATGGAATGCACCAGCATCCAGCTCTTTGAAGATTTATATTTCTCAGGCAGACAGAAGTATAAGTTTTTATGCATGTTTTTCTGCTGTTTGTAATTTTGTCTTCTACCTTTCTTTATTAAAATGTTTGTTTGATTTTCAGCTATTTTGAAATAAACAATGAAAAAATAATATGAAAGGAAGCGTGCATTCACCACAGAAACTTCTCTTGTGCAAAAGTTAGTTATTATACAGTGACTGTAGGAATCTGAGAGGAGGAATTTTATTGGCTGGCAATCAGAAGTGCAAATGAATAATAAGGAAAAATAGTTCTTTGGGAACAACATGAAGTATTTATTAATCTTCTCAGCATACACATTAATCTCAGTTTCTTAAAATGAGAGAAATTAAAATTGTGATCATATATTTAGAACTTTGTATCAGTCAATTAAACAAGAAGGCAACAGGCATAATATTTCAAACTTAAGAATTTCATATTTGGAAGAAATAAAAAAGAAAATGTAGATAATGCAGAATAAAAATAGTAATTAAAAAGTTATAATTTTGGAACATTTTATGAACAACAATATTTTTTTTACAACAGCCTTTAAATTACCTAAAAGAAACAATAAGTAAAGATGCTAGTACTAAAATAGATGAGCATTACACTTAGAATACTTTTTGAAGGAGAAAAGGATAAAGAATACAATAATCTAATAAATTATTTAGGGATATATCTTCATTTCAAAATTCTTCTGTTTCTTGAAAATGGAAACTATTTTGCCATGATATGAACAAACACAAAGCCAGGCTTTAGAGAATAAATACAAAGAATTCATTGAAAATGCCTTTTGCTTTGCCAAAGCACTGAGAGGCTAATAAGAACATGTGCTGAGAGACTGACACCTGGAAATGTTCAGCATGGAAAAGGGAAAGCTCAGGGCAATAGAAAGTAACAAAGCCAGACGCTTCACATTAGTGCCTAGTGGAGGGAACAGAGGCAGTGAGCACAAATCAAAAGACAAAAATTCCCCCTGAACTTAACAAAACACTATTTTACCCTGACGATGGTCAAACAATGGGCCAGGTTTGTGACTGATTTTGCCTGGATACTTTTAAAAGCCAAGTGTTCACAGATTAAATAGACTTTACTGCACTTTCAGAGGAGGATAGAGAAGCAAGAGGCAGAAGTAGGATCAATAATTTAAGAAAAGACCCCCCCACACACACCAAAAAGGGGGGAAATTTATTTATTTACAATAAAAAAAAAAAAACAAACAGTTGGCAATTCTTGGAAAGTTATCACCTGGCCAGTTGGTCAACAATTCCTGTCCGCTTCATAATTTTCTTACTGCTTACCCTCATTAAAGCTTTTGGATTGCTATGGATGAGAGAAGTCTACTTATAAGAACTCTGCTTATGTCAAGCAGGTCTGTAGTAAATTATAAACAGGCTGATCCTTGTATAGTTTCTTTTCCTGTAGTTAAATGTTTCCATCTCAATTTCCTCTTTAATTAAATTAGCAGAATATTATCACGGGTGAATTAATATTCATACACTTCACTATTGTTGGAAGTATACATAACTGTATAGAACATTTATTATTAAGTAGATTATAGTTTATTTCTGTATCTCAAAGAATACAGAATAACTTTGCAATGGCTTTTCTCTACCTCAGGAAAAGGCAGTTCAGAAATATAAACTAAAACCAAAACTTGCCAAAGAAGGCACTTGTCTTTATTTTCATGAAAAATCAATAAAATGTAATGTGTCCACAATAGAAATGATATAACCATATTTGTGTGTTAAGACCGCTTATTAAAATCTTCCGGAAAGACGCCCAAGAAGGAAATTATTTTTATCACCCTGCTAAAATGATGCTTCTTTTAAAGTCATTAACTATTTTTGTAAGGTCTTATAGCAATGTGGAAAAAGCTTGTAGTAGTAGATAAAAACCACGGAAAAAACATGACTTTTGCCAGCATCTGATTCAAACTAGGAATTTTGAGTGTTCAGCATTGCTAATGGATTAATATGAAACTAGCAAGATTAATATAAAACTAGCAAAATTTGTGTTTGTTGGAAATGCTTACAAAAGACACAGCTGAGACAGTGATATGACAGTCCTCTCTGTTTCATTATGATAAAGAATGGTCACCCAGATGAGAATGTAATCCCAGTGTCAGACCCAAGCTGGAAGAACAAGAATGCCACTTGGTGCATGGGGATGCTGGTCCCATTGTGGCCCGGATGCAGGCACTCACCTGCACAGTGCCAGGCTTCCTGCTCATCCAGGCAATGCCAGGCCCTTCCCACTCATCAAGGCACTGCCAGGCCCTTCCCACTTCCAGGGAAAGATAAGCCCCATCTCACCAGCCTGATGTGCACCCAGGGGCCACCCAAGGTGAATGATGAGGACAGTGGCAGTACTCCAAAGTGTGGTTCAGATGCAGTTGCTTTGTTTGTGCATGGCTTTTCTTTTCTGTTGTTGGCTCCTTTAGCTGTCTTCCATGAGCTAAGTGAGAGTCCCTCTTCCTGTGCATTTAAACCATTGAATACACGTGTTAACTGATTAAAATAAATTTTCTGAGATGTTTGGTATGCAGCACAGATGCATGGTTTAACTTTTCATGTCCTTTTTGGCATGCCCTGTAGTTTGAGGAGAAACTGCATGTAACTGAAGTGAGTGAGACATCACTGTGTGAGTACCATAGCGGAGGAAAGTAAAATAGAGATTGATCATGCCTGAGACAGTTCATCAGGAGGTGGTTGCGAAACTTTACTGTGTGTAACTGATGTTGTGCAAAGATCTGTAGTATTCCCTAAGGAACCCATTAGTTTTGTACTCACTAGTAAATGTTTCCTTATGGGGGCAGCTATTTACAGTCCTAAACACAACATTTGTTTGGGTGTGGGACAACTAAATTGCTATTGGGGGATTTTTAGTTGAACTTCCAGTTCAGTCCCTAGTAAATAACATACTTTTTAAGAAAAAAAATAATAGCACAGGCTTGATGCTGTGTTCTGAGATTTGATAGACTTCACAGCATAAAGCAATTACAGGAAAAGGTATTACCTTCTAAGACTAGGAATCCTTTTCTCTAGGGATTTTTCTTAGTAACAGTCGTGCTTTAATTTCAGGTAAGTTATGGTGCAGATAGAAAGTTGACCAAAGTATTCAAATTCAAATATAGATATTATTTACCTTCAGACACTATGAAATGGCTTTTTCTCCCTCCCACCCCCCATTAAAGACAGCATTAACTCTCTACAAAACTCAAATTTTGCAATTATTAGTTATTTTTATAAATTTTGCTTCTTTTTCATTTTTCCCTAAATTGAATGCACTGAACACATCTCCACGAATAATCAGGTTCTATGTCCTACTTTATTTAGGGACTATTACTTCTTGTATAGTGTTTGAAAGATAAGTACAGATGCTTCATACCTGATATTCCATCCAATGGCCAGTTCTGTGCTGCTGGTTCTATTTTTGTTCAGAGATAACTTTGACTTCACTTCTGAGAATCTCATTTATTTATTTGTTTGCTTGTTTGTTTGTTTATTTATATACCCTAATATTTTACCACCTTTTTTTAATGTCTTTTGGAGGATGGAGATTTTTTTACAAACTAAGAATAAGCTACCAGGTAGCTTGCAGTAGTTTGTACTGTCTTTGTTAAAATCATAGGGAAACAAAATCAATCATTTTTTGTTGTTATGATTTGTTTCAAAGAGGAAAACAAACTAATATATTAATACACTAATTGTAAATAATGTAATTTGCTTTTTCACTTCTGTCTTAGTTTCTGGTTTTTGTTTTTTTTTGTCTTTGCCTATTTGAGATCTTTGTGTATTTAGTCTAACATTAACATCAGTGAATCTGTTGCTGTCAGATTATTAAAAGAAATTATCTGTATATTTCTCATTTACTGGATTTTGTACTAACATATTCTAGGAATAAATATGTAGATGCACACTATACAGGCATAGTCATTGTCTTTATTGATTCCTTAAAGATAACTTGTTTGAAAACAAAAAAATTGCTCAGGTCATGTACTCCATCTTTTCTACTTTTCCTACTATAGCATTTTTTAAAGTGTTATCAACCAAGCCCTTCATTTTTGAAACCCATATTTTTAGTAATTATTAAAATATGAAAAAACTCAACTACTTTGTATGTGATTCAGCTTAGTTGGAAAGAAACTAGAGTCTGATGGAGGAATAAGTGTTCCTAATGCTTTCTTCTGAACTCACTATCTTTAAACAGTGAGAGAACAATCATCTTTTCAGATGTGTAATTTGGCATTTTACCTTCTATTTTAAATATTACTAGACTTACTATCTCTTTTTCTAGTGGGTTTGATTTTTAATAGCATAGAACAATGGGGGCTTATTGCATTCTAATATTTATTTTTCCTTTTCTGATTTAACTTACAGAAGACACCATATGTCACTGCTATCCCTTTTTCACCTAGTCATTTTAAAGTCCTGTCCCTTGTTGCAATCCACCTCCTAAGAAGGCTACAGATTCCTGACTCTCCATTACTTTTGCAAATGATTTCTATCCCTAGGGAACAAATGTGCTTTCTAACTGCTCTGAATATTTTAAAATTTAAAAATATAGATATCTCTACAGTGATTTCACAATAACATATTCTGCATTTTTTATCCAGTTTCATGGATTTGATCTTTTCTTTAATATCAGTGCTTGGTGCCTTGGGATGCTTCCATGCTGTCTTCTAATTAATTTGGTCAGTTTTCACTCCTACCTTGCTAGCTTTAAATTCCTTCAGTTCTGTAACTACAGCTTTTCATTTGAGACTAGTCCTGGGGTGGTTTATTTCTGTATGTGTATGAAAATATTACATTCAGTTTTGCAACCTGGAGTGTTTTTGACTGCAACTAACATCACTTATTCTAGACCTTTAAGAGCCCAATTGCATTCACATAGTAAAGACACACACATCCAATTTCACAGCTGGCAATTGAGAGGACAATACAGTATCACAGTTCAAGGATACTTAAAAGAAGGACATCTTAAAAAATGCCCCAGGGATCTTGTTATGCAAAAGAGTCCATAGGTGGTGTCTGTAGAACTTCATTCTGATGTGACTTTGATCATTAAAGACACATCTGAAGCACTGTCTAATCTAAGTTAGATAGTAAGAAAGATTATCTAGAAGTTTAGTGAAAAATCTGAGCTGTTAGAATGCACTTGGGAGAATCTTCTGTCAGACCCTGTGTGTGTGTGTGTGTGNAGAAAAGCCCTTGACCCTGTGTGTGTGTGTGTGTGTGTGTGTGTGTGTGTGATTAAATCTGTGCTGCAAAGACTGAGTAAAAGCAGCAATATTGCTGCCTTCCCTTTAACCCCTGGGAAGGAGCACTTGGTGTGGAAGGAGAAAGATCAAAACACCCACCAGAGGTTTTATAAGACTGGGGCAGGAATCTAAAAAAGAAAGATAAAAGATGGAACACAAAGGTGATGAAAACATTGAGTATTAAACTGAGGCCAAAGACCTTTGTAAAAATATGTGACTCAGTATGTGTTAAAGCAAAATTTCCTCCCCTTCCCTCTCACATAGGAAGATGTAAAGAAAGATAATATTGAACAGATGAGATAAGTGGCTTCAGTAGCCTTTTCTTGTGAATCCTGTTATTCCAGATTGAAGGAGAGGCAAACAGTCGCAATTTTGTGACCTTTCTTCTCCTTTGACATACTCAACATTCCTGTTTTGTGTACATTATATGTAACTCGAAAATGTGTGTATACAGCTGAAAAATAAATATGACATCACAATTGTATATAATTGTAGGTAAATAGCTGTACTGTGAACTGTTCTCAGTGTAGCATTTATTAATTGATCACTCAAAAATATTCAGCTTCCACAATTTCTAAGCCCTAGTATTCAAGAAAGTTCCTCCAAATAATTTCCATATGCTAGCTGAACTGCCAGTACTGACAATTAATTTTCACCATTGGAGTCATTGGCAGTGCAGACAGAGAGATGCTCATGAAAGCATCACATGAAACTCAAGAAAGAGATTCCACATCAACCAGCATCCATTCACAGCCAATATTCTCAGGAGGACCAGGATAAATTCCTATCCAGGGGTTTTGTGGCTGTTTATTTTTTGTTTTGTTTTGCAGGGGGTTTTTTGTTCATTTTTAGTACATTAAGAATGGACAGTGACATATACTTGTGGACAGTACCCAAAGATGATGTGAAAGTATATGAATTACTTTCTATGTTGGTAAGATACATCTTTTGTTACAAAGAAGAATGAAGATTATCAGTGAATGACAAGATTATTTGCTCATTTCTTCTATGGTCAAGCTGCAAATAATTTCCACTTTTATGAAAGAGTAAGGAAGTTGTACTTAAATGCCTATATGAAACCAAAAATATTGTTGATATTGTTGATATAGAGATAAGAATAAGCCTTCCTGGCTTCTAGTCATCCATTCTTCCCCGTTAGTGTTTTTTTTGTTTGTTTGTTTTTGTTTTTGTTTTTGTTTTTGGGTTTTTTTTGTGTTAAGGTGCCAAAGGATCATTTACTTTGCATAAAGAAAACAGAAGAGGCAAAGGGGCAAGGAGAAGCAACAGGTCCACCTAAAACTCAAAGCATAACTATCCAAATGTTGAGAATCTGCACTATTGAAAGAACATAATCCTTCTACAAATTGTGATAATTAATGACTCCATTACCAGCACAATCATAAGCCATGGCTTATGAATGGGAGAATGATTTTATTAATAAGCAAGCAGGGTTTTTACCTATGTCTTCTTTTAAGAAATTATTCTGGAGATATAGTTCATGGCACATAACCTATAATCTCAACAATTTCCTTTTTGTTCGTTTTTCACAGCATAATTTGCACAAAATTATATCATTTGTTTTTTCATCTCATGATATTAGACAACTTTGTATATTTGATTTTAAATCTATGAATAGAGGTTATTAGTTTCGTGTTTACATTTACAGCTTGAATGAGACAAGTGACTGTTTAATCAGAGAGGCTAACTACTAGGCAGCCATGTGGAAGAGTGAGCACTGGCATTCAATATTTCATGACTTGTTAATTAAAAGACAATGACTAAAGTGAGAGAAGATATTTGCATGAAGTGTCAACTTTGATGTTAGGGCAGGAAATAAGATGAATGCAGAAGTTTACTGTCCTTTTTCGAAGACATAATCAACTAACTGTTTAAGAGTCAGCCAACATTAACTAGAGTAATTGCTTTATTGTTGTTATTGTTTTGTGGGTTTGGGGAGGTTTTTTAAAGGTTTTGTTTGATTTTTTGTTTGTTTGTTTGTTTTGGGTTTTGGGAATTTTTTGGGGGCATGGTTTTGGGTTTGTTTGGTGTTTTTTTGTTTTTTTGTTTTTTGTTTGTTTGTTTTGATTTTTTTTGTTTGTTTGTGGGGATTTTTTGGGGGGATAGTTTGTTTTTAATGGCATAGGGTTTGTTTTGAATAGTATGTTTTTTGACAGCATTCATCATGATGTTTTTTGTTGATGACACAAAATTGGTTTTAACAGATAACTTTTGTTTTGGGCAAGAATCCTCTTGCAGTATAAAATGATTGTACCATTTCTATTCATCTGGGAAATTTACCTAATTCACATTCTTGCACTTTGTCATGGGAAAGACTACATTGTGAAATATGCTGCATCACTTAATTAACATCTATTCTTAAAATCAAATAAGTTGCTTGGGACTGAAATAGCTGTTGTGGTCTATAAAAGATGTTCAAATATGTATTAAAAAAGAACATTCTGGCCATGAAAAAAATCTGTGAAACTTTTATATTTCCTTAAAGAAGTTCATTGAATTGTCTTGAATATTCTGACTCTATGGGATTTATGTCCTTCAGTACCTACAGAAAAAAAAATGGCAAGGAGAAAGGCAACAAAAAAATGGAGGCATGCACTCTACCACCTCAGAAACCATCCATAATTGCTAAGCTCTCACAGAAACGGGAAGGCAAGCACACTAAGGAAAATGTGCAGTTCCCTTAATATACAAGCAGTTTACCCAATTCTCACCTAGAGTTTTCGGGTTGGTGTTCTTTTGCTCTTCATAAAGGATATCTATTATTTTAAACTTCCTCTGCTGATGGAAAGAACCACTGCAAGAACCACTTTAAACTGACTATGCCCTTCAAAATACTATTTCTAAGAGGAAATTGAAAAGCTTGATAGCTGATATTTCTTTAGTTTGAATGGTACATGTAAGTTATTTTATCCTAAGAAACTTGACTGTACATTTTTCTTATCATGCTATACAGCATTTCTTTTTCTAGGAATCAATGTGTTTTTCATATCTGAAACATGTACTTATGGTCAGTGTAAGTAACATCATGGTTTAAAAGTATGCCACTATCTGATTTAGGAAAGCTCCCTCAATAAGATATGTTAAGACACTGAAAGCCATGATTAGTACAAATTTTATCCCCTGATCATAGTACATATATGACAAAGGTTTGAAGGAAAAAATATAATAATCTTGATAAGGACAAGATTTGCTCTTTGGAAAGTGCAAATTTCTTCAAAGGAGGCAAAAATCAAAGTTTAGACAACTAAAGAAGGAAAGATAAATTTTAAAGAACATTTTTTAAACTCTACTTTGTATTTAATAAGAGTGTTGGTAACTGTGTTGTAGAAGGTTTACCCATTTATGACTGTTATGTGGGTACATTCTTTATTCTGATTAAAGTAAATAAGGAATGATAATATTATGGAACTTTATTGGAAAAATGACACTAGCTCCTCTAATTTGAAAATAAGGAATTAATTTTCAAGAATTCATAGAAGCTCAATATACTACCTTATCAAATTGGAGGTGTGTCCTATATGGAGAAGTAAAGATATTATTTGGTCATCTTGAGAGAAGTAGGACCTTTAAAAAATAATTTTAAAAGGTATGTGGACACAGGCAAATTGTCTGAGGAGAGAAAAGACAGCTATGTGAGTTTTCTCTCATGGATAGAACCTCCCCAGTCTCAGTTATATTTACCATGTACAGTGGTCACGACGATTTTCCCTCAATTGACTGAATAGACCTCTTGTATTAATTTCAGATGATGGGGTTATATTTCCAGCAAGAAAATAATTTGGGTCCTTTTTCTATTTTTTTTTTTTTTTAATACATGTGAACTACTTGAAGGTTGAACATTAAACTCTGAAAAAATAATTGAGTATCAGTACAACCAGTGTCCTGCATTGAAGCAAGGTTCCATCATGGTTTTTGTCCTGCAACTCCTCTCTATGTATCCAGAGATATCAGTCTTGGTAGCCATAGGATTGCTATGTGAGTTCATGTTGAGTTGTCTATGATTTTATGACTCACTGTCTTCCAAGATAAATTATTCACTCTGATAGATGTAGGCTGCATTCTTTGAGTCCAAGCCCAAATTTGGTTAGACTAGATTGCCTTAAAATGTTATTTTTTATATTTTGATATTTGACATGCATATTCATAAGAAGTACAATGTGGAACAAAACAGAATAGGCAACATAAACCACAAAATATTACAGAAAATGTATAATACTTGAAATACTTGTAGCACCAAAAAAAAAAAAAAGTATTTTTTCAAAAGTTTTTTAAACTGAGCTGCAAAACATGCACACTTCACATTTGCTGAAAAAAAAGAGAGCAAAAGACAGGAGACAACACTATGGAATTAATATTCTGTATTGACTTCCTTTGGTTACATATATGGAAGAAGGACATAAATTAAGGAGAGGGGGAAACGTTTATTTAACTAGCTGGCAGTTGCAATGAAACTTTATAGTTCTCTTTATAGAAGCTCCCTGTTGTCAATGTTGGCTTCATCTCTCATTCCAGACATCTGTCTTGAAAGATATGATATTAGTAATATTGAAATCATTCTGGCTGACCTTTGATCATATTTTTCACCTTGATGAACATTCTTGCATCCACCTCCCTATGTTTCACATGGGAAAGAGTCCTTCCCACATAGTTGCTTTCCTTGCATGCTTAGATTCCTTAAGACAGATTTTTTTATGTTTTTAAATTTTTAACTTTTTTTGTGAGGGAAATGGTAGTGCTTAAACTGTGGTTTGAGACTTCTTTCCATGTGAAGCTATTTGATTCTCTCTGAGGCTGTTTAATGAAAAAAAAATAAAACTTTTAAATATTTCCTGTCTCATAGCATGAAAATCAATGTTAAAGTTCAAGAATTAAACACCAATTAATTCTAGACTTTATTTAGCTCCTATATTTTCAACACTCTCAGTGATACTCACACACCTAGCCATCATTCCTAACAACATTCCTTTTGCTCTTTATCAGTAAAACAATATATTATTTATCTTCAATTTTTCTATGCACTCAATTACAGTACTCCATAACCTGTAGTCTAGAGCCTCAACTGGAATTCAGTCCTTTAAAGGATTTAAACAAAAGATTATAGAACCCAAAATAGCAAGAATCAAGTGTTTTTATTATGCGTTTTATTATCCTTTGTTGTTTGGCTATTTAAATGTGGTGATGCTTTTTCTTTCTCAGTGGACAAGAGAAAATTTTACACAGCAAAATTTTCTCATTAAAAATAGCAAAATAAGCAATTAATTTTGTTCCAAACCAATTTTTATTGTGAACATTTTTGATGCAGCTTCCAGAAAAATGTTCAGAAAAAACTCAGAAATACTCATCAAAATACAAGTATACTGAAAACTATTAAGTTCTTAAATCTAACAACTCTTTTCATAACTAATTCTATAAAATTAGGAACACTTTCTCTTTTTCTTAGCAAAATACATTAACTTTGTATAAGGCTCATTTTACTGTAGAAAATATTATCAAAATAACTATTAGAACACATTCAAAATAATTCTCTCCATTGTTAGAGATTCAATAAATTTTACTTTTGCTAATATTGATAAGAAAAAGCAACTATTTCAGAACTATCCAGTGAGATTTTCTGGTTTTATGTACATAACGAGCATATAATTTTCCAGTAATCTCTGATTGCAAGTTTGTTATATAAGACTGTGATTTATGTTTCATTTTTTAGGTCAAAACTGCAGGGTTAACAATCATAGAAATCACCCTTTGACTTACAAAGAAAACAGGTGCATTATGTCAGGCTTTGAGAGGAGGATAAAAATGGAACTTCATGATGTCATTGTCACTGATTCACTTTTCAAAGTACAGCAGTACTATACTCAGCAGTTCATGTCCAAAGAATAAGAGGATGCCTATCACTTTGCAGGTAGTCTAGATAACTAAAATATATTACTTCTGTTGTCAGATACATAATATTGCTCTTTTTTGAAGAAAATTCAACACATATTTAACTGGCAGAAATTATTATTATTATTACTACTATTGCTGTTATTGTTGCTGCTGCTGTTGTTGTTTTTCTTGTTGTTGTCTTTTATTACTAATGTAAATTTAAATGTAAATAACATGTTAGCAAATTTGTATATTGGTCTTTATTTCCCATGTGTAACGTGTCATTTGTTTTTGACATGCTTTTGCATAAACTACGAATTTCTGAAATTCTAATGATTTGAATAATATTTTTGCTTTAGTGACACATGTATAACTATATAGCCTATCTATTGCACTTTAGAGATAGCATCAAAATGTCATTTCGAACAAGGATTTATGTTAAGAGTCTGATGCCTACAAGTAGGATCCACTTGTTTCATTATCTTAGAACGAATAATGAAACATTTCTTATTGTTATTTGAAGAAACATCATCGAAGACTTGAAAAAGACAACATATATTTAAAAAAAAAAAAAAAGCAGTGAATCATTTTGGT
This sequence comes from Sclerurus mexicanus, assembly GCA_013396755.1. Classification (NCBI taxonomy): domain Eukaryota; kingdom Metazoa; phylum Chordata; class Aves; order Passeriformes; family Furnariidae; genus Sclerurus; species Sclerurus mexicanus. The sequence continues at coordinate 58,462 of VWZF01000489.1, read as the reverse complement.
AATCAACTTACTGCTTCTTCTGTCAGACTGAGGATTTCTGTGTATTTCCTAAATTTTGTAGCAGGCATTTGCAGTGATATTGCTTTCAGTTGCAAATATTTGCTGTACAGACGTATCCCAGACACTGCTGTTTTGAATTGTGCTTCCTTGGACAGTGGCAGCCAAAGAGATGGCAGATGGGCAAACATCTGCTTATTTTAGCTTTTTCATTAAACTAGCAAATCAGTGATGTTTTTGAAATATATTGGTTTAAGCCCCAAATTTTTGCCAGTAAAATGCCCTGAAAATAAATGAATAAAGATATTCATTATTGTCATAACTTTCTTTTCCAAAGATTGGAATTTTTTTTCTTCCCCAAGCCGTTGTCCTAGTTTCTATGATGGTCTGTTTTAAGGTTATCATGACCCATTGCACTAAGTAGGGCATAATATTTTATCAAGATATTCTTGCAAGCAGATAATAATTCTCAGAAAATATCTTTCAGAATTATATTCTAATTCAATTTTACATTTTACTGTGTTTGAAACCTTTTTCTCAACTGTTAAAAGTAAAGAGTTCCTCAATGTAACATCTCTTTATGTGATTTTCTTTCTTATTTGAGTTCATTTTTTGTCTAATTTTTTTATAGGAGTGGTGTCACTAAAACCTGTGCTAAATGCCTGAATATTTTGCCATTTTACCTGGCCATCTTTTTTTTTTTTTTTTAAATAATTAAAGTCTTCACTTTAGTTCCTCTCAGAAAGTGAGTTGATGTTAAGTTTAGAAGCACTTAAAATAATTTTATTGCACTATGAGCTGCTCTAAATCTGTCCTGCTCAGCTGAGGGCTAACCAGTGAAGTCAATGTACATTCGTATGGTTTTTTTAAAAGTTATGCTAAGCAATTAATTTTTCTCACTTCTGGAAACTTGCTTTGAGGAGTAGATAATAGCTGGTATATCAGCTCTTCACCTGCTGGTGAAAGGATAAAATGGCTTTTTCCTATATGCAAGCTAGCTCTATATTTTTCCTTGACTGAATAATTGGATAAAACATCCACACACCTACATATGCACATGTATTATGTGGATGCATTTCTAGAATCTATAGAGGTCAACACATGGCCAACTACATGGTGGTAGGTGGATTCACTGAGTGGTTCCGGGCACGGTTTCTCTGCTTCATTTTCCTTGAAACAGGATACAAATATTTTTAACCAGATGATTTCTGTATACAATCAGGGTACACCTTGTTAAAAAAAGTTTAATAATAGTATCTGGCCTGGACTACAAGCTAAAATAGAAATATTCATAATGCTTTCATCAACTATAATTCAAGTCTTAGTACTAACTCAGGTGGTTAACAATGAAATTACTTGGTGAGGCTGCAAAACCTAGACTAAGAGGGTGTGCTAGCGTGCTGGTTTTGGCTCATGTAGAGTTAACTTTCTTTGCATTGGCTCTGTTTTGTCTTTGTGCTAAACATAGAGATGGTAATATAGAGGTAGTTTTGTTATTGCTGTGCAGTGTTTACACAGAGCCAAGGCCTTTTCTTCTTTCTGTACTACCACATGAGTAAGGGGTCTGAGGGTGCAGGGGAGGTTGGGAGGAGACACAGCCAGGACAGCTGACTCTAACTGACCAAAGGGATGTACCATACCATATGGCATCATGCTCAGTCTATAAACCAGTGGGGAAAGAGGGGGACATTTGGAGTGATGGCATTTGTCTTCCCAAGGAACCATGGCGCATGATGGGGCCCTGCTCTCCTGGAGACGGTTGAACACCCGTCTGCCCATGGGAAGTGGTGAATTAATTCTTTGTTTGGCTTGTATGCACTGCTTTTGCTTTCCTTATTAAACAGTCTTTATCTTAACCCACAAAACCCAAAAATAGAAACCCAAACAACTCTATATCTTCCATTAACTCTTTCAATTGCTCCTTAACTAAGAGCACTGAGTATGAATTATCTATCTAATACTTCAATAGCATTAGTTTCCAGTTTATTCTGCAATACTGTTTTTATTTATGGGAACACTAGAGAAAAACTTATATAACACGATTGACTAGATTAAGTGTAAGAAATGCCTAAAGGGAAAGGAACTCCTGATTGGTTGTAGAAAATACTGTATAAGGTTGCCTTTTGGATATTTTATATAGTTTGGTATTTACCAATGGACTGAGACTCATACATTTCTTTCCTCAATGAGGAACACTTTATCACCTTCTCTTACCCATGAAATAGCTGACTCACACTGGTTTAAGAAGAGACAGATAATTCTCCTGGGGAAAAGAAAAGTCTTTACAAAAAGATTCAGGAAATTTTACATCTCGTCTCTGCAACACTCTGCTAGTTTTCAATTTAGATTTTCACCATTAACACCTCAGATAAAATCAAGGTTTCATCTAAAGAGAGGAAGCAATTCTGTAGTGATATTTGCAAACATTGCATTTCTTGATGGTAATAGGATGATAAAAGAGATACTGTATTCATAGGACAGCTTGCAAATGTTGATTCTTGAATGCTAATCCCCACAGTCAAAAAATCTACCTTTGGTTTGGGAAGGGTCTGTACATATCCATAACATCACTGAAGTGTCATAAAACAAGGTGATCCTGAAGAAAGAAATTGAAAAGTTCCTCATTTAATTCTGCTTGAATAGGGCTACCAAATATTCATCTTGACCTGTGTTCTTTTCTGTCCAGACCTCCTCTTGAGATGTATGGTACACTACACGTGTACAGACCTGCGATATAAGAGATATATTCAAAGTTTATACTTTCCAGGTACACTAACCATATTGCCCACACTTTGGCACAGACTGGATTCAAAGTTTGCTTATTTCTGTCCTGCCAATCCAAGAGGAAAAGGCAAGAGGTCTGTATATCAGGCAGTATTGGAAGACATCAATATTTACTCATTTGTATACATTATAAAAATTCTCACTTGAAGTATCAGGTGAGAAAATTGACAGAATTGTGTCTTTTTTCAAACTCTTTTTGAGGTTCTTAAGCCCTTCTCATCCTGTTCAGAATCTGAAAGTTCAGGATTTCATGTCTTGATTGAAAGGTAGAAGAGAAGTATAGACATTATTCAGATTAAAATAAAAGGTTGAAATATAAGTGAAAGTAGAGTGGCCGTTGTTTTTAAAATGTTCAGACTGCTTGTCACTCTGCAATATTTGCACATTAGAAAGAAGACACTTTGTTCTTTCTGATGGCTTTCATAAAATTAAGTGAACAGTCAGACAAATGGTCAGCATTCCTTTATAAGCAAGTAAGTATTCTCACATCGTGTTAAACAGAGGAGAGGATATGAAGGTAATTACTGGTCAGCAGGTGACCACTAAGACATCTAGGTTCTTCTTTTTTATAGAATACATTGCAATGTCCTGCAGAGCAGAAAAAAAATCATCCAGATTTGCAGTCAAAGGCTGAGAAATCTTCTGCTGAAGCAACCTGCACAGATTTGCTAATGGTTCTACTTTCAAAACGAAAGGTCTCACAAGTAATAAAGCTAATAAACAAGAAAACTTACGTTCTGAATATTAAAAAAGAGCCTTGCTACTCATTCAAGTTCCCTTCCAAAATAATCTTCATGTATTAAGGCTTTTTTGTTTTTAACAGATTCTGACCTGTGAGAGGTTTTTTTCTACCTGTGTCCTCATATCCCAGTTACTGGGAAATCTGGAGATTCATGTGGGAAACAAGCCTAGCTTTACAATGCTACTTTTAAATCTGGGAGCATGGACTAGAAAAGAAGAAAAGACTAAAAACTGTTGTCGCTCACTAGTTGGACCAGGGGTTGTGGCACAAAAGTTTCTGAACTGGTGTGAAGGGATATCAGGAGTCCCACTTGTTTCTCAGAAAAGGATCAGCAATGGGATAAGACTTCAGTGTTTAGGGTACGGCCTAGCAGATCTTGAAAACTTCCAAAGATAGAGACCACACAGATCCTCTGGGCCACCTTATCCATTGTTGTGGAACAGGTTCCTGTGCAAAAAAATTTTCCCCTTACATCCACATGAAACCTTTCTTTGTTCAATTTATGCCAATTATCCCTCATCCTTCCATGTTTTCACCATGCATGCATCTTGTGAAGATATATATTCTACCTTCTCTGTTACCTCCTTGTAGGCACTCACAGACTTCAGCTATTTGCCTACAAAGCTGTCCTTGCTGCAGGCCAAATTTTCAGGCTCTCTTCCCAAAACAAGTTCTGCAGTCTCCATTGTGTTTATGGAATTCTGCTTTGGTTTATTAATGTGTTTCTCACACTGGGATGCACATTGTTGCAGACCCAGTCTAATAAGACCTAACTGAACCTAAATGAAAGTCTGGTATACTGGATACCGTGTATGAAATGAACAAATTTTGACTTCTTGTTAAGCTGCATTTTTCCATTTTCTGTGAGATTTTGATTTGCTGATGTCCACAGCCTTGGACGGTAAAGCTAAATGATGACATAGGCTTACCTGCATTGTCCTCACCTGTCATTAAAGAGTTTAACATCCATATTTAGAGCAGTAGTTGCTTCTTAGCAAATGTTCATACAACATCTAACACAATGGAATACTTAACTTTAGTTCAAGCCATTAGGGCTGCCATGAACCAAATTCAGGTTTGCACTATCCATAAAATCTAATACAGAAAATAAAATGGCAATAAAAATTTGAAAAATACTAATGTAAATAACATATATTTAAGGTTGAAATAAGGACATTTATATTAAAATTACAATCAAATCAATAGTACTCATTCAGTACCTACATAAAACCTTCCTTTTGATGTCAGAAGGTCAAAAACTGATTGCATATTGATTATAATGCAATTTGGATGCAGCCTTTTCAGAATATGGTTTACCATAAACTTGATGACCTGGTGCAAGTGCATAAAACATCTGCCTGTAAATACTATCATAGAATATTCTGCAATACTGTATCTTTCTTATAAATAGCTTATTTTCATTCCTAGAAACATTTTTTTCTCTTGGTATCTAACCTCTTATGAAAAAGTCCTGGAATATCTCATATGGATGATATCAAACAGGCAATGTTACAGAAAACTATTTTCATACAGAATTGTAGTATTTTGATGGAGTAGTTTATTTCTACTGAAAATTCTATTGTTGAGCTTTAAATTTTTGTTGCAAACCTACTCTATCACTCCATTGTTTCCTCTTGTGTTTTTCAATTTTGTTAAACTAACATTGTTCCTTTTCAGTTTGTGGTTTCAGTATGCTGTCCATAGCAGTGAACTAAATACACACAGAAACATTCTCTAACACCAAAAATTTTTCTACAGTGAGACACTGTAGCAGGTTGTCCACAGAAGTTGTGGATGTCCCGTCATTGGAAGTGTTCAAAGTGATGCTGGATGGGGCTTTGAGCAACCTGATCTAGTGAAAGATGACAGAGTGGTTGGACTGGATGATATTTGAAAGTCTCTTTTAACTCAAAACATTCAATGGTTCTACTGTCATGCCCAGGAAGATGTTCCCTAAAGCTCCTTAAGTTTTGTCAAACCTCCCTGTAAATTTGTCCAGGGTCACTGTTCATAATTATGTTGAGTATTATCCGTGAATTCTCTCTACCCATACCAGGTCACATTTATTGACTTCAAGAACATTGCATTGCAGTTAATTGTTATCACAAAACCTTCTGTCTTATACTGCACCCAATAGATAAACTTCCACAAAAGTCACCAGGTAATCCCTCTTTCTACAGAATTCCTTTTCAAAAGTCAGTCAAAGAGGAAATATTTCATTACTTAGGCATAAAGCTACTTTGCCCTGAGATTGGAGTTAAATTACTTTTATATTTCCCTTTATTCCCTAGTCCTTTGCAATTAAATTGAAACTTGTTTGCATTCTTGTAAATAAGAGCAAATTGGAAATTCATAGGACTTAGCAGGGGCAAAAAAAGAGGATGAATTTTCAAGAAATTGTGAGTTCATCCCAGTATATTGCAAATCCTTGTAGATCTGCTTTGAACATGATTTTAAACAAACTTTAAAAGTAGGGTAATGTAGAAATGACGTTTGCATTTTTACACATCATGGTGTCTGAGTTTATTCAGAGGTCTTACCATGAATTTCTAAGATATAAGCAAATACAGGAAGGAAGAAATTTTAAGGGAAAACTCTTTTGAAGGTATTTTGCAACAAAGTCCTTCAAAGATTGAACGCTTCAAAAAGACAACATAAAAATGATAATTGTAGGGAAGACATTAATCAAAACCATTGTAGTAAAGACCTGACATGAAGACTTTGAAGCCAACAAAAGTATTTACAGTGGGAATTCTGGAAAGATGGATGGTTAGTGGATAATTGCTGTAATTTCAATACAACAACAGTAGTATTCAGGAGAGATAAGATCTTTTCAGAAAACAGAGAAGACTAAACCAACCAACCAACAAAAAATTGCCACTGAGAATTTGTATCTTCTCTCTGCTTTTTCAAGTTTTTATTATTTCATTACAATAATTGACTAGAACCTAAATTAATCAATTCCATATCTTTTCTATTACAATTAAAAAAATGCTCAAAGAAACCACATGGGACATACATTTCATATTTCTTTTGCATTAGGAAATGTTTCCTCTTTCTGATAAGGATGAAGACAGTTACAGCAAATATTCCAAAGGAAGTTATGGAAAGGGCTGACTTTCTCTTCTGCTTGAAATGACTTCAGATGTGCAAAATTCAATTTGGTACTTCTGCAATAAAACAATCTGAGAGGGCAAAGGCCTTAACAAAGTGGAAAAAGATTTGCTTGACAGTTTATGAATTACAGTGCAGACACACTTAGAAAAATATATAGCCTCTTTTATAAACTGTGACTAATCAGGACAAAGAGGCCTCTCTTCTACAACACACAGAGTCTGTGGTAAGAAAGACAATGTATATGTTATATTGGCTGATTATCGTTAAGGCATCATTTACCAATTGCAAACTGAACAATGAAAATCTAGATGCCAGTAATCAGAGGAACACATGCACTTTGTTTTAGAAATACTTTTTTTTTTTTTTTAATAAAAGTCTTTCTTAATCCATGGTTTAAAAAGAAAAAGCAAAATTAAACAAACAAAAAAGCTGGAAATTATCAATTTCACCTGACTGCTAATTGTAATTTTTTTCTGAATAAGCACATTGTTTTATGCTTAAAAGTGTACTGGAAATAAGCTGCTGCTGCAATCTACAAGGAAGTCTAAATACAAAATTATGATGCTATCTCTTTGTTGATGGATACCACTGAATAACTCAACTCCAAGAATAATAATCATAATTTGCCTTACTATTACTGGAGTATTTTACTTCTAGCATCTAAGGTAAGCTGTCTTCCCTCTTTCTCACAAAGAGCTGAAAAATCTCAAAGTTGACAACATTCATTATGCCTGATGAAAAGAAATATCTGCTGGAGTGTCACAAAAGGAATTGGGCCGGCAAGTGAAAGATTTATTGATGGTTCAAGTTTTTCTGTTATACAACATCTGAAGATATGTCTCAACTTGCAATAAACAAAGTGTACTTTGGGTTGGGACTTCTAAAATGAATCACTAAATGTTTAAAAAAAACCCCACAAAAAGAAACAAAAAACTAAAACAAAGCAAAAGGTGTTTAACTAGGTAGCTTTCTAAAACAAAACCATCTATTTTGGTTGTTCCTTATTTTTCCCCCCAAGCATCTAATAGTTACTCATTTATACATGTGTAAATTTAAACTGTCTTCTGGCTTTTGAAAGTTTTCTTTCCTTTTCTTTTTCCTTTTTTAATTCCTTTTTTTTCCCCCTCATTTTTTCCACTAGCTAGCAGAGAGAAACCTGTTATTTAACATTAATTACGAGAAGTTTCCCTAAACTCTGCAGGCAGACCACAGTACAGATGAAGTACTGATCATTTAGATATACACTACAGTCTTGTTTCTATTTTTCTGGGGAAGAGGCAATATTTTAAAAACAGTGTATTTTCTTACTCTATTAATGATTTTAATTGTTTTAAAATATCGCTGAATCCACAGTGACATAATTATTTTCTTAATTTCAGGCCAGTGAATTATTAAGCATAAAGCCCTTACATAATCAAAGGGTTTGTGTTTTGGGGTTTGGTTTTGTTTTTTTGTGGTTTTATTTTGTTTGTTTTTTTTTTTAATTTGTTTCTGGGTGTTAGGTTTTTTTTAGGATGTTTACTGACAGAGAGAACTCTCTGTCAGTAAGAAGCACTTTGAAACTACTTAAAAGTATCATTAGAAGAGAATTATTGGTCTCATGCATATGAGGAAAAGTATACACCATATATTCAAGTATTCATTCCTTTAAACTAGAAAGATTACACTCTTTCACCAATAAAATACAGCAAAAAAGAAATTCTACATAACAAATGTCACTTTTCTAGTTTCCTTTTAAATTGATATATGTTCGGAAAATTTTGTGTCCACTATCAGAACATAAATAGAACAAAACAGGCCTGGGCCATCTTAAAAATCTGGGATTTAAATCTGTGCCCTGTCAAATTTAATTAAGAAAAATAAGATGTTTGTCAGACTACAAATTATTTTTTAGTCCTGCAAAGATTATGCTAAATACACAGCTGGAAACATTGCTGATTAGCCTATAGACAATTATTCACAATTATTTGAATAAAGTTTTAACAATCCAAAACAGAGCAACAAAAGCAGAGTAATACCAGAGAAAACAGCACAGAGAATAAGGATGAGCCATCAAACTTGTATGTTTAAACACAGTATGAAACCCCGTAACTAAACTTTTAGGAGAAAGAAGAAATACCTGCATTTTGCAGGTACAGATGAGATAGCTATAAATTTCTTATTGACTCTATCTTAGTTCAAGGATTCACTGAAATCTAATAGGAATTAAGAGGATAAATGCAAAGCAAGCCAGCTGCCTGTCTTCTCCTTTTGCTGTCTTTCCCTAAGACTTAAGGTGATTTAGACTCCTGATAAGACAAGATAAAACAAGGTGATAAGACAAGAGGCATAGCTAATTAAAGGGGAGTGTAATAACACCCAGCTATTATCAACACCTCAGCTGCTGCATATTATAGGAAACTGTGCTGATGTGATCTCTAGGTGGACTGATACTGCCTTTTCAGCTGTTGTGGGCTGGAGACTTGACGTTAAAGCATCAGACACAAACTGGGCTACTGCATGTTTTAAACAGCATTAGAGAAGGCTCACTTGCTCTTCAGTTGCAATATTTATGATGGAGATCTGGGGAAAAAAATTGTATGCATGTCTAATTTATGATATTCCTGTTTTTTACACCTGAGGATAAAATTACAGCTTAAGATTTTATTAAGATTTTTATTAATTTAGTAAGAGAAGAGTAAGGCATAGTGAGTTTTGGTGAGTTAGTTGCTTTGGTAATTGATATAGATAGAAAGATGTGGGAATGACTTACTACTGAGGCAGGAGGTGACTGGATTGTTAAAGAGGTGTCAAACTTTGCAATGTGAAAAAACTGGTAACTTAGGCCAGGTTAATAAAGTTGTTTTGACATCTATTTTTGACAAGGTGCTTTATAAGGATAAGACATTTTGACTTCAAAATCTCTCATGTATATTTGTAAGGTTATGTTAGCTTTAAATCAGTTCTCATGCTATGATCGAAATACAAATGGGGTTATGCTAAATCAGAAAACATTGTTCTTTAGATTTGTTTTTCAACAAATATTTTAACTGACATATTAATGCTCAGCATCTGTCATGTTTGTCATGCAGGAAACACAAACATGACAGTACTTACTTGTTCTACTGTTCATCATGACTTTGAATTTCAGCAGCAAAAGGTAGTTGACTTACATTTTTCTTTTGGTTTATATAATTTTTACTTAACTCTGTAGGGATTAACTAAAAAAATAATTAAAACTTATCTCTGAACACTGAAGATGTAAATGGAATTAAATTTCTCAGATATGGTTTTATAATAACCTTTTTACTGACAATAAATAATTCTAATAAAGTTAATATATTTCATATATGCTTTTAATTCCAGAAGCTTCCACTACTTGCTAGAGACAATGCTGCCTTTTTCCTAGGAAATATGTATTAGTCAGACAATAAAAAACCATGCAGAACAGGTTACTTAACTGAAAAAAGCTAACAACAGCATTACTGACGAAGTACCTAGCAACAAAATTTAGTTCACCACTATTTGTTCATAATAATTCATAACAGTTCAAGCACTTTTTGCCCTTAGCAAAGCCTTATGTAATTATATATCAATCTAGTAAAAATATAGTAAAAAAAAAACATTCTCAAGTTTCTATTGCAATGCTATATTCAAAGCTTAAACTTAGCTGAAATTCTTCCATGACATTAGTATTACTTTCAACAGTTTTATAAATTTAATGTTTAGACTCTCTATGAGAAAACCAGCAATGTTTTTATCTCCAGCCCAGTTGAGATGACAAAGTTCATTTCTCTTCTCTGGGCCAGTAAAATATAAATATTGCATAATAAACTTTCTGTGCAATATCTGAACTTTCTTCATTGTCCAGAAAATGTTGTTGGTCTTCTCTTAAACAGTTGAACACTTTGTGATTCCTTTTTATAACCAGTGATAAAAATTTTCAGTTTTAAAATCTATATTCCACAAACTCAATTAAAGTGCCAAAACAGTTTGCTAACTTTTTTTTTCTGGACAGACAGGAGATGGGGGGGTGGACTTTCTATTGAAATATAAAGACTTCTTTTTGTTTGTTTGTTTTGTTTTCTCATTTCATAACTGTAAATTGGATATGTGCTGATATTTTCATATGGAAATTCTTGTAAGGTAACGCCAGGCAGAACTCCTGTGATCTTACTGATCTGCAAAACACATACTACGAGATTCTTCTAAATGTCTGCATAGGCTCCAGTAATTTCAGTCAAGCAAATATTCAAGAATATCCAGTCTTGGTTTTAAAAATGTCAGCATGCTATAATCCTTCATAAAGTCCAAAGTAAATTCTAATAAGTGTGTGGTAAATATCCTAACCTTAATAATTCCCCTTTTTTATTTTTTAATCTTTGACACTGTTCTTTAAGCCTGTGTTTGCCTGCACAAAATATGCAAAGTGATTGTAGCATTTTCTTTTGTAATCTATATCAAAAATATTGTAAGCTTAAATCTTTCTTATTTATTTTTATGTAATCAAACTTGCTAGTTAAAGAAATGGTAATGATTCTATGAAATGTATGTACTGAAAGGATCATAACCAGATTAGTTAATTGGTTTGCAGTTATAGTAATCACTGGTTTCCTTTAATTCACTTGACATATGGTAAATCATGTAGTACCATGGTGGTGTCTGAAAGGAATTGTCTGGCTAGATGGAAGCGTAAGTGCTATTGATTTTACCTTTTTCACTGTTCAATTTGTTGTTTTTTTGTTTTTTTTCCCCTTATTCTCAATTTAAATTAATCTAACAAGTGTAGACTTGGTTAAATGGCATTAATTGCAACCTCCTCTAGTTCTCAGCTAAGGATCTGCATGATACTTACATATCCTAACAGCCTAACTGCTCACAGATATTATTTACCCCTTCCAAAAGGACAGAATTGTATCATGATTTTTTTCTTTTCTTTTAATTTTTTCCCACTCCTTCCCCATTCATACTTCAGTATTCTACAGTGTCAGAAAATTACCATTAAAGATTCATGACAATGACTTTGGCAGTTAACAATGTGGAATATCTTGGGAAACTTGGCTAAGGGACTACTTGGCTAAGAAGTTGCCTTATCCATTGATAGTATTCATTGTCAGAAGATAAAGAAATAAGTGGAGTAAGAAAAATGTGTACAACTCTGAAAGATTGTGCAAAAATGTGTTCCCTAAAAGAACACTTGACTGGGTCAATGGAGGAAAGCAATTTTTTCAACCAGATAGAGGACTAATCTCATCAGACAAAGAAATAGTCTTCATCAATCTTGATTTAATATCAAAACTTGATTTTTATTTAATATTAAACTGGTAAATAAGCTGTTCCTGCAATGATTCACTGCACATCAATAAACCAGTAAAGCTTTCAGTTTTTCAGGTAACAATTTATACTTTGCTATTGCTGCTGTACTAATTATTAAAACATTTACAATTCAGAAAAGTGTTGCAATTCATTTCATTGTGGCAAAAATGGCCTAGTAGTACAGACTTTATTTTCTCAGTTGATACATTCCAATCTGTTAAAATAACACTATTTTTTACACACAATGTGTAAATCAAAGCAGATGTTGCTAGAATTTTGTCAATGAGTCATGCTCTCTCATACCCCCAGGTCCTTAGCAAAAGCAAGGCAATCTGCAGCAAGTTAAGATATTGGCTCCATCCCTGCCTCTCAGAAACTTTCTTCTGCTTGACTGAAAATGAATACTATTAGATTCAATGGTATTCAGCATCTTCTTCCAGGCAGCATGGACAGCTGGTACTTGCAGTGATTAAGAATCTTTTGACCTGTTATTATGACAAGGTGGAAAAATGTGTCTAGTTTGGATACTCAACTTTATATCAGTGAATGTCTTGAACTGATTATTTATTAAGACAACTCCCTTATTGATCATCCTAATTTATCTGACATATCTCATTCTATACTGCTATTCAGTGTAAGAACTAAAGATAAATTACTTCCATTTGAAAGCAAAGCTACACTTTGTCACCTCCTTACTCACTATACATGTGTTAAGTGGATAGAAAAACATCTTCAGGAAACATATTAACAATATAATCAAAGCAAAAAGAAGCCAAAGATAAAAAGAGTGGTCTCACTCTTTCTAAATGTAAAATGTTATTTTCATTGAATAAAATACATGGTTTGAGTGTAGTGACTGACACTATTGTAATTTCCAAAAGATCTAATGAGGTGTTCTGTAGAAGTTTTAAACATTTAATCCTGCTGTTAAGTTGTATTCATAGGGAAGAAACTTGTATATCCAACAGCAGTAATGATGATGAAAATCTATAAAAAATATTCTTTATAGAACTTCTGATAGAACACAAAATCTGTCTCAACATATTCTCATATTCTTGTTGAACAACATGAAATTATTAACTATGATGTAGTACTTGAGTTGCTTTGCCAATTTAGCAGAAGTAAAAAATCAGTTGATGCTGTTCACATGATAACGATATCAAGCGTATCTAATGACTGTGTCAAAGATGTGTGACACTGTGCAAAAAATGTGATCAGTTGCTTAGAACTTTTTCAACCATCATGTATATTTAAGTGATTACATATTTGTATTGGAAAATTCTTTTTATCATACATAGTATCTTCACTTCATGGGAAGACTTCAGCCGTATGTGAAAGAGAAGCTGAAAAAGATGCCTTTTCTCAGTACTACAAAGTTCTAGAAACTTTCAGTTGATAGTGCTAAAGTGTACACTCTTTGGGGCATGAAACTATCCTTTGTGACAGATTTGGTTTGCTTACATCTATGGAAACATTTGACCATATGGTGCCAGGTTCCACTTTTTGAACAATTCCACTCTGCCTACTTCAGGAGCAGTTTCTTAGTATCTTATATTCCCTTAAGATGCAGCCTACACCTCATGGGCCTCAGTTTCTGACCTGAGCTGGATCCAGCTACCCGAAGAAATATTGTTTCTCTATTTGATACTAAGCATTTCTGAAAGAGAAAGCTACCCGAGTCAAATTTAAGGAGCACTGGAGATGGGCATGTTTGTTCTTGACTATATTATGGGCCACAAACATCAAAATAAAAAACCTTCAAATGAAGATTTTGAAATTGAAATGGGATCTGACAAAGTTGTGCCTGCATTGTGCAAGGAATTTGAAAGAACTTTTGGAATTAACTGGAGGAGAAAAAGAGTAGGTTAGGAAGCGTGTTTGGACCTGGAAAACTTGGGAAGAATTATTTACTGAATGGGCCAGAAGTATGGGGAATGTGAAGCTGAAAGTTATGAAGAAACTGGAAGTCATTTGTCCAGGAAGCAGAAAGTGTGTCCAACACCCATTTTTAAATCTCTTTTTGATCTACACCCTCATTTCCTCTGGATCATATTGCACAAATGTATACTTGTGGCTCACTTCTTAAGTAAGTTCACTAGTGCCTTCCCAGACATAAGACAGATATCTTTGCCCTAGCATCTACTTTGAACACTCTGTGTCAGAATGATCCTGTGACAAGACTAGCCTTCCAACACAATTCCTTCTTGCTCTGCACCCTAACAGACATCTATGTGCTCTCAGATTATGAGAACATGAAACAAACACCTTGAGCCATGTTAATAAAAGGAACTGGCAGGAAGCATCACAGCTCTGTTGCTATTTCAGGTACTCTAAACTGAAAATCTGGAAAAATATATCTTAAAATGAAGACCATAACAATGGCACAAAAGACACAGAGTATCTGACTATTTCTGAGCAGCTGATTGCTACATACCATGAAAGCTCTAGTCAAGCCGAGCTGTTCTAATCCAGTGTGCAATGACTGAAATGAACAGACGGAAATGAACTGTGCTGTCCTCAGCTATAACAATCAGCTGATGTGCTGGGGTATAGAGAAATCAAGGACAACACCTGGATTTTGGCAAGGAGGAAGAGCAAATTATATAGAACCTAAAGAGGTCCTCTTCCAGAATACTAGGTTTCATTCTTCTGTTATTAGAAGGTGTTAATATTGAACTGCTTTACTTTCCTTACTTGTATTTGTGGAGATATTTGAAACCTCTCTGGACATGGTCCTGAGCAACTTGCTCTAGCTGACCCTACTTGAAAAAGGGATTCAGACTGGATGACCTCAAGAGGTCTTTTGTGGACTCAACATTTCCATGATTCTGTGGTCTCTCAATCCATCTTTGCACCCTACTCTGCACCAACTATAATAATAAGACTTTTCAATCTTAGAAAAGTGTTGGATTTGAGATTTCTAAAACAATTCAGCTTCTTGTATATGTACTTTAATTAGCAACCCTGAATTCATTATCATAAATACATATTCGACGCAATGAATAGATATAATTTAGATATGAACAAATACTATGTAATGAAACTGTTGCTTGTAGGAACACTTCTTTGCTTGTTCAGAAAGTTGTAAACAAAATGAGGAAAGGCAGAGATGGAGGAGATATAGAAAGTCTTATACATAGACATTTAAACGGTGCTATGTGGAAATAGACTGTCCTTCTTAATGTTACCAAATCCAATGGTTATGGGAAGGTCATGTTGGTCAAACTTCATATAGGTCACCAAACTATCTGTCCTTCATTTCCTGAGAGTCTGAGGATTGGATGTGTCAACAGTCTGGGCAGTAAGGGCAGTAAGGAGCAAATAGCAGTTTCTTATTAAATAGATAAAATGCCCTATAACATCATATGATATAAAAATACATGTCACAATAGGAAGTCCAAATTACTTGGTGCATCTGACTTTCTCTTCTTTCTTGTGAAAAAGAAAATACCATTTTGTTTTCTAGAGTTACTGTAAAAATCAAGTGATTCACTTGTGCTATCATGTAATATCAGTGATAAATATTGTAGAAGCCTACAAACAAATTAGTTCTGCCTTCAAGTCAGAGTTTGAATAATATTCATCAAATAAGATGTATGACCACACATCGAATAACTAAGATAAAGACATTGTGTAGGAATAATACAGAATATGAAAGGCATCCTGAATGAGACAAAGATACTCAGAAAATTGCATAAAAGTACAGTAAGATTACATGTTGTATGTGCACAAAGGGGCTAAATTAGAACA
This sequence comes from Sclerurus mexicanus, assembly GCA_013396755.1. NCBI lineage: Eukaryota > Metazoa > Chordata > Aves > Passeriformes > Furnariidae > Sclerurus > Sclerurus mexicanus. The sequence continues at coordinate 42,777 of VWZF01000489.1, read as the reverse complement.
AAATAAATAATGTTTGCAGTAACTTCTGACTTTTGAGTGTTTGTTTTTGCACTGTAGCATTATTAGCATAAATTTGTGAGTGTTACATTTATAGAGTTTAAATCTAAGAATTGCAGAATTTTGAATACTAGCTGCTGTTAATGCCCAACATCAAAACTGCAGTGTATCTGACAATATACATTTACTCCCTGGGCTGCTCATACACACTGCAGATTGCCTTCAGGCTAAGGCTTGTAATGAGGCAATCCCAGCCGAGAAGTATTACCTTACTCACATCCTGAGTTTCAGGACATAGATGGGCATTGTCATTACACACATATATGCTGACCCACTGATCCCTTTTTGAGAACTGTTGAGCTCCAAAGAAATCAAAATTGAAACTCAGTAGGTACAGGATTGGGTTCATAGCAATCTTTATCTATTTGCAAAATGACATTAGTAATTTTTTCATTCGTAGCCACACTGAGCAAAAATCACTATAAAAGCTAATACTTATTTAAACTCTGGCAGCAGAGTGACTTTTTTCAGTTGCTTACAACCTTCACATTATACTGAACAGAACCAGAACTAAGCTGTGTGCCAGGATGAATAAAGACAGTTCAAATGGCAAAAAAGTGAATCTGCAGTTACAGTCAATTATTTCAGGATGCTGTGTCAGTGGCAATTAAGACACAACTCTAATGAGCTTAGTGTCAAAACTGGCAATGGCATCATGGTGCTCATAGACATTCTTTAATCTTTATAATATAACCCTTTCCCATTAGTATTTCATTACAGATTTTTAGGTTTTCATTTGGGAAATACAATGTTCATTTTTGTTTAACAATGTCTCTATTTAATCACCAATTCTGAAGTTCCACATCTGGTTTGGGGATGGGAGAGGGAGGAAGGAAAGGTTGTTGTGGGTGGGTGTGATAGTCCATGATATAATTTCCTTCTAAAAAATTTGACCTCATCTGGTGAGTCTGACCTCATGGCTGACTGTGCTTTAGGAAAGAGTTTGGACCAGAGACCTCCTGAGCTTGCTTCCAGCCATAGCAATACTATAAGCCTGTGAACTTGCAGAAAGAAATTTCACAACTTTGTAATACTCAGTGAAGACATAAAGTTCTTTAATTTTGAGTCTGACATCTCCTAGCTTTACTTACTGCATTAGAGGAGAGAGTGAATAGTAATTTGCCATTCAATTTCTGTATGTCTCATTTATTTTATAGATATCTATCATTATATGTTCAGTAATTTCTTTTTCAAGCTGAAAAATCTAGTCTGTTTAATCATTCTTCATATGAAACATTTTTACGGGTGCAATTGTCCTCTTTGAACTTTATGACATGCTTTTTTGAGATGGGATGGATCTATGTCAAATCTGCTGGGAGTATTAAATATGTAACAGCACTTTTAATTTATTAAGTAGAAGCATGATGCTTGCTGTCCTGTTCCTTTATTTTGATTCTTTCTGATAATTTTGAATATTCTATTTCTTTTTTTTTGAAAAATATGCACCTCCTAATGTTGAATTTATTTCACCTTTTAGTCACTCAATATTGTGATGGTCTTCTGCAGTATTTAACAGCTTGTCCTTGTCTTTACTACCTTAAGAAATTTAGTATCAAATGGGAACATCACAATTTCATTCCCTTTCTTTCACCCTGATATTTTTTGAATATATTTCATCTAGTTGTCGGGTCTACAATCCCTCTGAGTCTTCACTGATCATATCCACGCTATCTGCATCTGGCCATTCTCTACTCTGTATTATCTGTTCACACTTTCTTAATCCATGTGAATATCCTTTTTCCTATCCCCAAGCAGTTGTTTTTTTTTCTTTAAAAAAAATTGATGAGAGACTTTATTATACACTTTTCTTAAGAATATCAACAGAATCCTTTCTGTCTACATGCTATGATTTTTTAACTAAGACAGGGAAAAACAAACAAAAAACCCCCAAATAATAAACTCTAAAGAAACAAAAATGTAGTGCTTTTTAAGTTTGGATTTGTTATTTGTTTGGCTGGCTAAATGGTTGAAAAGAACAACTAATAATTGCAAATGTCAGGATTTTCATTTCTTCTAATTCAAAATTTTCTAAAGCTCATACTAAAAATGTCTCCTGCGTTGTGAATATGGGATTACCTTTCTGACATTTAGGACAATAACTGCATGCTTTATTGCTCAAGACCTGTTAATATAGGGAAATAACAGCTATTTGTCATGGTCAAAACTTCAATGATTTTTTTTATACAGGAAATAAACCAAAATTTGCAGTTTGCTAATTTGATGATGCAACTGTGTGTTATTTAGTTACCTCAGGCTTATGTGAAATTCATAACAGTATTTTGCATTAAAATTGGACATAGATATCTGTAATATGAACTTAAAGAACAGTATACTTACTATTTAATGAATTCTATGAACCTTTAAGAGATTATTTTATTTTTTTTCTGCTCTAAGTTGCCTTATGCTTCATCAGGCCAGTTAAAGCACTTGAGCTGCCTCATTTAATTACTCCTATTTCACCCTTCATAGACTGTATTTTCTCTCCAAATATATCACCTTATTTGCATTTTTGTAAGTATTTGATCAAATGCCTCTTAAAATTTGGAACTAAATGTTTTGTTTAAAAATATTTTCTACCGAATACATCACTTTTTCAGGAATAAGTTTAAACTCATTTTATACAGAGACATATTTACAGTAAATATATTGTTATTTTTTATTATATATTATAAAACTTTAAAGTTAATGTTCATAAAGTTATGAAAGATCTGATTAATACACAGTGATCAAAGCACTTACAAGAAGAAAACTACAAATCCTATCAAAGCATGTATTTTGGGTTTGCATAGCAAGGCACTGGCAGCAAGAGATGCAGGGCGACCTCTGTGAGAAGAGCTCAGGGTGGCTTCACAATGCTTCCCAGCCGGCTCCAACCCATGGACCACAGGGCACAGTTGATTTCCTTGGCCATGGATGGCGCTTCTCTTGGAAAGTATATTTAATAAAGGGTGAAATAGTACTTAGCAGCAGCAGTGAGAGAGAGGAGAAAGAAAGGTGTGATAGGAAACAGACAGGCAGATACCCAGGCCCTAGAAGAAGGGGGACAAGATGCTTCAAGTGCCAGAGCAGAGTCTCCCTGCAGCCCATGGAGAGGTTCATGATGAAGCTCAGGACCTCAATGTCCTTCTTGTAGTGAGGAATCCAAAACTGAACAGAAGATTCAAGATGTGGCCTTGCAGGGAGCATCAAGCCAGGATGCTGTTGACCTTTTTGGCTGCCCGGGCACACTATTGGCTGAATGTGGCACCATTCCCCACCACTCACTGGGCCTAGTCATCCAGCCAGTTTTTAACCCAGCAAACAGTGTAGCCATCTAAGCTGTGCACAGCCAGTGTCTCCAGGAGAATGCTGTGGAAGGTTGTGTCAAGGGCTTACTAATGTCCAGGTAGAAAAACATTCACAGCCCTTTCCTCGTCCCCTAAATGGGTCACCTTGTAATCAGTTGATCACAGCCTTGGGTCACAGTTGATCAAGAAGGACCTGCCTTTCATGAATCCATGCTGGCTGGATCTAATTCCCTAGTTGTCCTTTACATGCCACGTGATGGCATTCATGATGATCCCTGGATGTAGATTGGCTTCACATTTGCTAGTGTCCAGTCAACCCCCAGTTAACCAGGTTTGCTGGTAAAATGACAGAAAGTGCCTCAGTAAGCATTTCTACCAGATCAGTCACCCTTGGCTGGATTCCATCTGGCCCCATAGAATTGCATGTGTCTAAGTGGTATACCAGGTTGCAGACCATTTCTCCTAGGATTATGGGGGGCTTCATTCTGCTCCACATACCTGACAGGGGGTGGGTGCCCTGAGGACAACTGCACTTATTCTTGGTCCTGTCTATGTCTTATCAGCCACAGTCATGAGGGCAGGGGTTTCCTCCTGGTATTTCGACTCCCCTTGATATTCCCCCAGTTCAGGAACTCCACTGTGCACTGTGCTACGGTACTCTGATTACCTCAGTGACTGAGTGTTCACTTCTGTTGCTCTGCATTTAAAAACCTGATCAACTGAAATGCAATGCAAGGAAATAGAAAAGCTGCTATTGCAGCTCAGGTAACCAATAGTAACTCATTGACCATGACAGCTGTGCTCTGCTCTGCTCTTCTCATGTGCTGAATCACTAACTTCCTGGTTATCAATGGCAGTCAGAGGCCTCTGGTCTAATTATCTATTCCAAGGTAAATATAATGTTCCATAAATAAAAATATGAATTTGTTTATTCTAACCTATTCATTCAATTATGCTTTTTGGGGGCTGTGTCAGAAAAATGCTACTATATATTTGGACTACAAAAATTGATGTGGATGAGTAAGTCTGAGCTCATTATTTAGAATGAAGTTAGTCACCTGGTGGCAATAAAAAATTGATGATGGAATAACAAAAATGGCAGCTGGAACCGCAATTATGATGGCAGTGAAGCACTTCTCAAGGTCTATACCAAATATGATTACATTTCAAAGTAGTCAGTTTTCTCCTCTTTGCTCTCAGCCACTTCTTTATATTTCTCATTTATTTCCAAATTTGGAAACACATTTTAGAAGTGTTTACAAAAATATATTTAACAGCAATTCACACAGGCTTCTGATTACACTTAGTCAGACCTGGTTTTGCAAACAGAACTGAGCCAGAGGGTTAATGATAGCACACAGTGAATATGTCATCATATTGCTGAATGTTGATTCTACACAAGCTTGATAAAAGATACCAGTTACAGTTGATAAGCTATTACAGATGAATATTCTGTAAATAGTCTATAGTCTTGGAAGTACTAAGTACTGTCGGGCTATGATCATCTGCATATATTTCACCACCCTTACTCTGCCATATTTAGACTTGTAAACCTGGTGGGATTTTTGACTTCTCTATCAGAAAGACTTTGTCTCAGATTTAAGCCTTAAGAGCTCGTGTCTCTCACAGATGACAGGATGCTGTCAGAAAAGGAAACTTGGGATTAGTATGGTTATTCTGTTAGCACATAGCAGGGGAAACATTCTGTTTGAAGTGGAACATAGTGGAATGCAGCTTTACATAGAAGAGCATGACAGTCTTAGAGCTAGAGGTAAGTAACCAACTCTTGTATCTGTAGAAAGTTATTGTGATATGAGATTTGTTGGGAAAGACTTCTGCCACCGCACATGTAAAACAGAGACAGAGGATCATCCAGGCTACATAACATGGAAAGGGAAACTTCTGGAGACAAGCCCACCACTGTGACAACTTCCAAGGGACCAGAGACTTTATAATTCAACTTTACCTGTGTCTTTTATGTACAGGTTTTCCCCGGTTTAGACTGTAACCCTTAGACACCTCACACATGTGAACATAGAGTGTTCCTTTCTTCCCTGGTGTCCAGCCCTGCCCCCCTCCCGACCTTACTGGATGTATCACCAGTCACTCCCCATTCCTGAGCTTCCACTGGGTTTGGTCCTCCTGCTCCCTTATTGGCCCCTGTGTCCCCCAAACCACACCACTCCCCCTGAACCCTTACCCAATCACGTCCTACCTCCCAAACCCTGCCCAAAGGGCTTAAACACCCTTGATTAAGTAATTAAGGGCTTTTTTTCCTACAACCTCACTACACTGGAGTCCTTACTTCATGTAAGGACTAGACTGGCATGTCCTTACTCCTGACCACATGGGGCTTTCGCAATCCCCTCCATACTCCGGGAAGCCTGAGGGAATAGATGGAGCCAGCTCCCTCTCAAAGCTCTTAGAGATTAAACGAAATATGAATACCATGCATAGGTTGAACCTATTTGAGTCATAGCATGAATGAGGCATGTCCTGGGCAGTGTTAACAGTGGTGGACATAGTTCTGCCTGTCAATAGAGGGCTGGGACTCAGGCAAATGTGGAATTGATTGCCTGTTTCTTTTCAGCAGGATGGGAACACATCAGACACTACTATCTTAAATAAAAACAATCCATCTGTCATCCGGTCTTTTGTCATCTTTTAGGGAACTAAACAGACAAAACTGCTCATCTGCTAATTGTAAATCTAATCCTAGGGATATGAATGCTATTTGAACTTAGTACTTGCCCTTTCACTTGTTGGAAACATACGGTTTCCATTCATGGAGTCAGTCATGTCTGCTTTTCCCATCAATGTTGTGGGTTGTACCTTGTGTATATATATGTCTAGGAACAGTGCACGTATGCACATTTTCAGGGGATGATACTCACTGTAATTCACCACAATAAAATGACATTTAACTTCATCAAACGCAGGATGAGAGTCTACCTTATGGGCTCAGTTTAACATTTACTCTGAATGAACTGCACGCTTATTTTTAATAATTCATTTATTCATGAACAATCAGTAGATAAGACACTTATTCTGTGTTTCAATTAAAATAAATAAGTCACCATATAATGTGTGTCCTAGAAAACTGAAGACAAATTATTATTATTCTTCTAAGAAACTTTGGAGGGCGATGGAGATTGCAAACTTGTACTATTGTGTTTAGAGGATGTACTTGTACAAGGCCTTGGAAACTGCATACTTTCAGAAATGGATTTAATAGAATCTTTCATTGTTCCAATTTATTAGTGGGCTGACATTGCAGAATGGTATCTCCTCTATTATTTGTGTTCAGCTTGGCCAGAATCCCATCGTGCAATTACACAGGGAGAGAAAGCATTCCCTTCTCATTCCCTTCTGATATTCTGCCTCCTCCAAGTACTAGTTTTGAATGTATGTGGTTAAAGCAGTCTAGACAGGTACGCAAGTTGATTGACTGGGTGAATCTAAATTAGAAGAAGATATAAAAATAATAGGATAGGGTCAGAGAAATGGACAGAATGTTATAGTGTGTAGAGACGGATATATATGTATATATATATATATATATATATATAAATACTATATGTCTATTAAGTCCTCGCTGATGATGGCTACAATGAGCTACAGCAACCAATCTCATAAAAATGCTTTCTACCTGCAGCACTCTTCCAGAAATGTGCACTTTCTTTTAGACTTTGAAAGATGATATGCAAAGATAGCAATTTCAGCAATAGAAATTGAGGTCAGATTGCAAAACATGAAGTCATGTTTTGCTTGCTTCTGTCTTCAGTATATATCCATAAACAAACAAATAAATACATAAAAAATAATTAAAATTTCACTTACGGTGGAATTTTTTCTTTTCTTAAAGATCTATAAAAGGTGTTGATTATTCCAAATGCTTTATTAGGTGGGAAATATCACCTTAGTAAGTATTGTTTTTCAGTGTTTGATTTCTACTGAGTCATAAAGGGTACAGTGAAGTGTTTTGGGCCATTTTGTATGCATGGGTTGTAGAGACCTACAGAAAGTTTTGTGCTACATGACACGCATCACATCTTTTTTCTTTTTTTTCTTGTTTCTTTTATGTAAGCCCTATAAAAAAAAAAATAACCCATTGTACTCCTGTTTAGAAAAAGGGTAGCAAAGTAAGAGATGTGGAAATTCCTATTTTAAATTTTCTGTCACAGCAAAGGTCTGCGGTAGAGGGCATGCTAAAATAACTAGCCACAGTAGAAGGGGTTGTGTTCTGCCTCTGACTTGCAGACAAGTTACAATATTTGGGATACTGCTGTCACAGCTGATGACAGACAAGGAATGTGACATGGTGAGAGAGGGAATCACAAACACTCAAGATGTAGTAGGCCAGTCAGCTACACCTTTAGATTTTCTAGGTACTGGTATCCCAGCACAGAGCTGCAGTTACAGTGAGAGGAAAGAGCCTTTCTGAGAGCCATCTAGAGCTCCTGAGCTCCCAGGTGGCCTCAGGGCAATTTACTTCATGAAGTAAAATATGTCTGTTTTTAAAGGGAGAAAAATTTAAGTAGGAGAAGGAAATACATTAGTGAATCTTGCCATCCATTGAAACATGCCATCCATTGAAACAACCTGATACAGTCAAGATGTTTTCCGTACTCTGATGTCTTTTGTATATTGTACTTCTTACTCTAAAATATTTTCTTTGTAACCACTCACAGATACAAAAGACGTTTCTGAACAAAACTTCTTTTATTTTCTGCTCTCTTTTAGCTTTACTGCTCTCTTTCAGCATTAGATGTTGTAATCATTTTTCTGCTTCATAGTTGGTAGATATGGAAATGGAATTACCAACAGTATTAGAACATAGAGTTGGGACAAAAAGTTAGCTGTTTCCCATGTCAATTGTTGTCTTACCATACAATCTTAGGCAACTCATTTAACTTCATCATGTCCCAATTCACCAGAGATATATTCACCAGAGATATATAGGCAATACTACATATCTCAAATTGCTTTTAAAAACGAGCACGTCACATCCACTCTCTCCTCGTTTTCTAAATAAAAATGGAACCATAAGCATCCCCCACAAAAGTATGACATCTTCCTGTACAACATTCAAACTCTTCCTGAAAATCCCAGATCTAAGATCTGCTCAATCTGTTATTTAAACTTTAGTCACATGTTTTTTGTTTAAAACCTTCTTTCTCTTTGGTTTATGTTGCCATTAAACAAAAAATTATTTGAAACATAAGCATATTGTGTTGCCTAACATAGCAAAAATGCTAATCCCAAATTTTCACACACAATCATATAAATTCATAAGCCTGATTATGCCTCAAGTGGGTGGAGGGAGAATCTGCACTCCTTATTGCAACTTCATGAAATCAATTTTGAGATTACTATCTAAGAATATGGTTTGTCTTTGTATTTATTTCCAAGAAACAGTAACATTGAAGGTGTGCAGAATTTCATGAGATCATAGAATCCTTGATGTTGAAAAAGACCTTTAAGATCACCCAGTCCCACCATTGACCCAATACTGCCAAATTCACCAGGAAACCATGTCCTGAAGTGCTACATCTACACATCTTTTAAATACCTCCAGGGTTGGTGACTCAAGCACTTCCCTGGGCAGCCTCTTCCAGCACTTGAAAGGTCATCTGAGAGCTTGGTAAAACTATAGAGGCTATAAGCAATATTCTGTCTGTAAACTCATCTTTAGAGAATACAACTTTTACAGAACTTCTTTTTCTTTTAATTAAGTTTACAAAGTAAATCTATAAAAGCAGAATACTTTTCTAGAAACAGAATAACTTAGAGTCTTTCATGAGGTTATCCTGTTTTCTAATGTTTGGGAAACATGTAGTACTTAAGCAGAATAAAATTACATGCGCATATGGTTAAGTGAATTTATCTAGCCATAATAGTGTAGTCTTATTTTATAAAAGTAAATGTGCACATTTAGACCAGAATGATGTCTCTTTTAGTGCAATGGAAATGTTCCAAACGGGATTCTAGTCGCCATTTAAGGTTGCTGCACAGGAGGCAGCCAACACTGCAAATCCAATAAGGATATTGAAATTACTCACACAACACCACTGGCAAGTGATCAAGAAGGTTTTATTACTTATGTTGATTGTGTTCATGCCTTTTATCTCCTTCTGTTAGTAAATCACCATTTAAAGCAGAAAATTATGACTTTCTTGTCTGCATTATGTAATATCTAAGTTTAAGTCTCAAACCTGCCAAATCCTCCTCTGTCAACTTGAGCAAAACAACCTTGGAATTTTAGACAGCAGAAAAATACAAACAATCAAACAAAACCAAAAAAAACCATATATTTTTAATTTTTTTTTTCCCTAGATGACAGGGTAGGATAATGTGCTTTACAAGAGCTAGAAATAACAGCTAATCCCTCTGCTCTGTATGTGTAACAGATCTGCTCATCACTGAATCTCCTCTAATTTACATTTTCTGAAAAGGCAACCTCATTTTTTTGATAGCACATTATATTATATTTGTTATGCAATAATATTACTCCAGAAGTTTAATGTAAATTAGGAAATATATTTTGGATTTTTAGAGGAAACAGGGCAGGGGTGGGGAATCCTCTTTTCAATTCTAGTTGGTAAGTTTTATGATAGGAGAGTCTCATTTTCAGTGATGGCTTTGACTTTCTACATATTGCCACTGAAGAGCAGAATTTTCTTTTTTCTTCTGTTTTTTTTTGTGTTTGTTGGGTTTTTTTCCTTTTTATTTATTAGGAATTTTCTTTTTCTTTTTTTTTTTAAGTGTGGGAACATTATTATCACATATACTCTGAAAGATATTAAAATGAATACTGAAAACAATTATCTTTGAAATAACCAATCTATTCAGAGCAATAATTATATTGAAAAGTATTACTTGTGTGAAAAAAATATTGTCTCAAATAAAAGGACTGTGTCAGTGAACATCAACAGTTTGGTGTCCTGCAAACATCAGAATGTATTGGTTTGGGAATGAAGGAGAGAGATGAGAGCAATGAAGCATAGGATAGAAGAGAAACATTTAATACAGAAAGTATAAAAAAAAATCTTGAAAGGAATCAAAGTAAAACATTATTCAAAAGAAAATTATGTAGGACTCTTACCTATTCTTAATTAATACCATTTGCATGCTGGTGTTGAATTGTTTCCCATTCCCTCCACTACTCTGTTAATATCATCCTACTTCTGCTTGTCAGTACCTGGCAGACTGGATGCATTTTATTTCCCATGAAATTTCACTGGCTTTATTTATTCTGAATGATGTTTAAGCATTGCAATTCAAAAATATATGACAGAAGTATGAACTAAAACCTGTCCTTTAAAGTCTCAGTTAATGCAGTCACATTAGTGTGATCATTATGCCATAATTATTCTTCACTATACAGTGAGTTTTAAAGGAAACCTTATCATTTCTAAAGGCTTTAATAGAGAGATAAATCTAGACATTTATTGTACACAATTATTTCCTCTGAAGAAAAATAATTTTTGAAAACATAGAGATAAGGACAGTGGAAAGGCAGGGTTTGCTGCAGGTCAGGTTGCTAGATGGATTTTATTTCAGTCGTCTAAATTTGCTAATCTAAGATTTTTAAATGAAGTTCTCATGTATCAGTTATAATCATGTCACTTTGACATTTCTTATCTCAACTCTCACTGATAACTTAGGAGAGATAAGTAGGTTTTCTCTTCACTTCTGTAAACACTTTGTAGAAGTAATTTATGTTGTTAACCTTTTTGTGTGTGAACATGTAATGTTGATGTGATTGAAAATGCAACCTAAAAAAATTACAAAAAGGCATACAATTTATTTAGTTATATAAAATAAGCTAGTTTTCAGAACAGGAAATTTCTTTGCTAAACAATTTGCAACTTTGCTATTTACACTTCCCTTTATTCTCATTTATTGTTGTCAGTGGGCTTTTTTCCATTGATATGCTTCACCTAATTCATGGAGGTGCTGCAGAGCTTGTGCTTAAGAATTGCAAACATAAAATACTGCATAATGGTGCTTATATTTTATGTCTGTTATAAAACTCTGAACTCACAAATGGATCCAATAAGCTCTGCTGGACAGATTTGGTGTATGTCCAATATGTTTTAATGCTATATTTAAAAATCTCATGTCAAAGTTCTTTGCTTATTTTTCTCCTGCATTTCTCATTTGTGTTTAATTGCAATAATGTATTTTCATGATATTTTCACATGATCCTGCCTTCAAAGCTGAGACCAAAATCTGTTTCCTTAAACCTTTTGAAAATGTTTTCTGAAGGTCTTTTAGCAGATATTTACAGCTACTACCTTGGAAACACATTCCACATCTGCCAGCTCTTATGTATGATAAATGGATATTGCAATGTTAAGCACTTACTTAAAAGCTCTAAACCTAGGGGCCACTATACTGGGCTTTCATTAAAAACAACAGTATTAGACTTCCTAGTTTAGAATGTCCAGCTTATAGTAACTGTAGTTTCAGGGCGAGAGAAACTGAAATTTCAAATATGACCAGAAAAAGCATGAAATTACTATGGTTGTAAACATGTTAATGTGTACAGCTACATTGTTATTACTGGTGAGAAAAAAAAAATAAGAGAAATGGAGAAGTGAACCAAAAGAATGACTTGGAGTAAAAATTGCCATATTTCAGGTAAATCTTGATCATCAAACAGTGGGTCACTTGCCCAGATGTATGAGAAAATGGAATTTCTTTTAAATATTCATCAAGATTAGTTGTGTAGGACGTTAAAACCACCCTCACTATGTGTTCAGTTTCCCTGCTTGGCTTTTGTTTGTTCATTTGTTTGTTATAGGAAAGCCAAATCAATCCAACTACATGAGAGGCTAATTTTGACTATATTGCCCATTTATAGAGAAAGAGATATAATGTAGAAAATATGATTAATTTCCTATCCATTCTCTCAACATCTCCTCACCTGACAGATTTAAATACCAGATATTTTTGGACCTGTCTCCATTGCTCTGCTTATAAGACTTTAATACAATGTAGTAGGAAACCTGAATAGCTATATCTGGATAGGAGTTGAATTTATTTTTCTTGTCAGTTCTGCATCAGTGTGCAGAGGAATCATTCCTATTTGAGTCAACTGAGCAATACCATGACTATGTCTGTTAAAAAAGCATATTTGGTGATTAGACATACTGTAAAATCATGTACATAAATATAGCATGAGTCTTTTGGAGCCAGATTTCCTCTGCATTATCACAGAGTTTTAAGACACAGAGTCATTGCTTGGATTGTAAGATCTTAGGATTTTCCTGAGAAAATTACTGTACTTTTCACCTAAGTATCTGGTCAGAACAAGTTGTTTCGACAGAGCAATCTAAATCAGGATTTTTTTCCCCAATTTTAGGTGCAATAAATTATAAAAAAAAAAAAATAAAAATCAGTTTATCTTCAAAGAATTATTAGCAAATGTATGCTGAAATTTGAAAAGCAGAGATAACATCTAGATGTGTGTATCTTTCTTAAATAATTCTAAACATTTAATCTTATTTTTATAAATCCTAATCAATAATGCACAAATATGTAATTTATAAATGGGTAGTTTTATACAGGAAATTTAAAAAAAAAAAAAAAACAGCTAT
>VWZF01000489.1:0-15438 GCA_013396755.1 Sclerurus mexicanus | reverse complement strand
TTTTAATTTGAGAGAAGGAATTTTCCCGTTGAGACGAATGATGCCCTTGAAGATTATCCCCACAAGGATATTCACACCATTAAGGTGTGAGGACAGGTTTCTAATCTGGCTTTCTTTTTACACTTAATTTGTATTTAAACTCTATTAGTTAACATTTTACTTGACAACGAAAACTGTGCAATAAATGAACAAACAAATCAACGAGTGAACCACTTTAATATAGTTTATGTTACTGACTCAGTGAGTTAGAACCTGGGAAGAACCTCTGTAGACTGAGGACTACAGATACCAGCATGGTCTTTCCAGCAATGGTTTACTTCTCTTCAAATTCTCCTGCTATACCAGAGGTTATGTAGTCATTTGAAATGTCTTTCAGTTCCTGTAGATAACGATAAAGAGTATTTTACCTTACCACCCTAGACATGAAAAAACAAGCTGTTAAAACCATGTTAATGCTCAGAAAAGGTGAGATAATCTTGTCAGCCAGAGATAGAAGGTGTTATTTACTTCTCTTGGGAGGTCTGTGGACAGAGATGTAGTGTTCACTCTCAATTATATTATTTGAACACTTGAAAAGAGGATACATAACCTCAGCACAAATTGAGCACTGCATGATAAGCAGCCTTCACTGTCTCTTTTTCCTGCTTTGACATGTGTTCACTGTTTGGTTTAACCATCTGTACTCTGCAGTCAATGAGCTCTTCATTTAGAGAAACATCTGAGGATCATTTGTTTGAAATTATTAGATAGCTGTGAAGAGCTTTGAGTCAGTGGCTACTATGTATGATGCACATGAGAACTCTAAATATTGCCAATAGTTTTTCACAGTGTTTAATAATTCTCAGTTTATCACTGACTAATATCACTATCACTAACATCCCTACCAAGCTAAGATCGTTATTACATAATTTATTAAATAACTATAAAGCTGTTCTGATCATTGAAATGGATTTTATAATAGCAGAGAACTATTATTTCTGCACTTTTGTGGAAACTGAAGACTACTAAAATCAAAGACATAAATTAACATTTCCGTTGTCAACCTTCTTATCCCACTTGTTTCCTGTAATTATACAATACGGTGTGGCTGTCCCATCTTCACAAGCTAATATTTCAGGATCTGTTGCATACCATGATCTCTGTTAGGTAGAAAAGACTACCTGCAGGAAAGAAGAGTCCTGAATTTCTTTTCAGAACAAGAAAATTGTATAATACTTCAATATTACACAGGCAATCCTCATTTGGAAATGCCTAATCTGGTGGTGCTCCTATACATATTCTTTATTGAACAGAAGTTTGTTTCTGATTTTCAGGTAGTATTCTTGAACATCTAATTCAGTAAAAGAATAAAGAAATAAAGCTCAAAGTTTCATTAGTTTCACTAGTATTTTAACAAGGATTTAGGTTTGATCAGGAAGACCTATATAATGATATATAGTAATGCCTAAGTTAGACGGGTTTAATTAGGTCACCAGTTTTGGCTTGACTTCGACCAGTATACTGAACTGTAATATGCCAAACCTTAAATATCCATTAGCACTATTAACGCTATGCTGTGTTGAGCTCCAGAACTGCTCGTTCACTTGCCCCTTAGCAGGATGATGGAGAGCAAAAGCTGAAAACTTGTGGATAAAGACTCTAGATAAAGACAGTTTAATAAGTGAAATAAAGTCCCACAGACAAGAACAGCAAAACAAGGAATTTATTCATTACTTCTCATCAGCAGGTATTTGTTCTCCTACCTACAAACTTTAGAAAAGTTTGAGCCAAGATCTAGATGTAGCCTTTGAAAAATAGCATTAAAAGTCAATATAAACACAATCGTTGATGAATTCCTGAAGAATTGATACTTCCAGAGAAGCACACATAAAGGTTAGCTGGGAAGACAAACACAGTAACTACAAATCTCTCTCCTTCCTCATCCTTTTACTGAGGTGTTTTTCCGTGAGCTTGATATCATATAGTATGGGATGTCCTTTTGGCCATTCATATCAGCTGTCCTTGTTGTGACCCCTGCCAACAATTTGTGTACCCCCAGTTTCCTCACTGCAGGGTAGAGTGAGAAAAAGAGAAACCCTTGATGTGAAGGAAGCACTGCTTAGCAGTAGCCAAAATATTGGTGTGTTATCAACACTGATACAGTCATAAATCCAGAATACAGCACCATATTGGCTATTATGAAGGAAATTAACTCCATCCCAGGCAGATCCAATGCATCCAGTTATTTGTTGGGGGTTTTTTTCATTTTTTTGTTTAAAACCTTTTTCCTACTGAAAAGATATTCCAAGAAGAAAACAGAAGAGGGGAAAGGTGCTCTCAAAACAGTACAGGTTATTCAGAGATGTATAAAGCTGGTTCATATACTACCAGGTTATGCACTTAGCAAAGGGTCAGAAATGGGCAGTGGAATCTATTGATAAGTGCCAATAGGAACTAGAAGTCAAATGTCTGTGTTCAACTAAAAGGGTGAAACAGAGCTCCTTAAATATTAGTGCTAAATAGGATAGTGTTTTTGTATCTCTCTGTCTCTATTGTGTACTATATTCTGGAAAATATTATAGATTATGTAGTGAGTATATATAGATAATGAAGTTGTTTTTATCTATAGATGTATTTACACAAATAAAAATTTACCTTATGATTATACTGTGCACTTCTAATCTGTCCAACAGATTCAGCATGATAAAAGAAGAATAAGCACATTCTTTCATAGGAAAAGAAATGTTATTCAGGAAAACCAAATGAAATGAGCTTACTTTTCTCTTTTTCTTCCTTTCTTCCTTTCTTCCTTTCTTCCTTTCTTTCTTAATTTAGTTTTTTATTAACAAGGAGTTATGGCAATACAGGAAAACTAAAACTTCTTTAAACTTGTTTAATATTGAAGTCCTTCTGAAAATTGTTAATGTGATTTCCAAGTATTCAGGAACATTAGGCATTAAAAATTGGGTTTTATGTCCTTGGGGAAAGAAATTAATAGACATAAAAGATTCTCTATCTTAATCTATATATTTATAATATGTACATAGTTCTTGTCATTGCTTTAAGCATTAATGAATATTAAACAGCAGTGAAATTACAATTTGCAGAACCAGCCTTCTGGGACTTTATTAAGTAGTCATGAATAAAGCCAAGACTTCCTTCTCAGAAGGTCTAAGCTGCATCTTTGGCTGCCAGTGTACTGCTATGGATCATATACTGCTGCATCTAGGCCCTAGCTCAGTGTCTGCCCCTCCAAAGACCTAAAGTCTGTCCTAAAATCGTGTTACAGGATATGAAGATCACTTTAAAGTGTCAGATGCATTCATTGTGGAAAGGTACATGGACACACTGGTATTTTGTCTGTGGAAGTACATAATGTGAGCAGTGGTTTTTCTGAACTCGCTTGTGCAAAAGTGTCAGTGGTTCATATGTTGCTGTAATTTTCTCACCATTGCACCTGAGTGGTCACATCTGCTGGGTGGATGCTTTCTCAGGTCAACTCCTTCCTGATCTCAGGAAAGCATATCCAATATGAACTAAATAGGCATGGTTGGGAGGCAGCACCTTTGCTTGGTGACCTGCATCAGATCCTAGAAAAGTGGGACCAGACAGTTGTATGGTTAGTTTTGAGCATGGAAATCAGGCTGTGATGATGGTGGCACTTGGGAGAAAGAGAAGGTTCCTTCCCTCCGTCACCCACCCTCAGTCTCTGATTCTCAACCCCTCAAGAGCAGGACCAGCAGCCTCAGAACTCTGGGCATTTCCTCCCTTCCACATCCCTACTACCTTTTCACTCTTCTACAAAGTCTGTTAAGTTTCAGTAGAAAAAGGGAAAAGGAAAGGAGAATGGGAAAGGAAGGAAAGGAAATGGATCAGAAAAGGAAGGGGAGGGGAGGGAAGGCGAGGGAAGAAAAAGGACATTGGAATAAACTCAGTGTATAAGAGGATATAGAGAATACTGACTTCCATAGCATCACATTGGTATCACCACCTTTATGTGACTCTGACTAGTGGTAATTGAAACTGAGAAATACATTTGATCCCCTCAGTGTTTCTGTTTTGCTGCACACTTTTCTAATGTGTAGGAATCACCCCTATGCTTTGTACAAATAATGCAAATTCTGTGGTTTGCTTACATTTGCATTTTCTCTGCAGGCATTTTTAGTTAGGCACTCTTCATTATGCACATCCTGTTGTGGTCAACACCTCACTGTCTGTGTGAAGACCACTGATGAGTGCTCTCTCTTGAGGGTTGGTATTGGGGCCAATACTGTTCAACATCTTTGTCAGCAACATGGATGGAGATTGAGTGCACCCTGAGCAAGCTTGCAAATGACACCCAGCTGTGTGTAGTAGTTGACATGTTGGAGGGAAGGGATGCCATCCAGAGGAACCTTGACACACTTGAGAGGTAGACCTCATGAAGTTCAACAAAGTGAAGTTCAGTGTCCTCCACCCGGCTCATGGCAATTCCAGACACACCTCTAGGTTGAGTGAAGAAGTGATTGAGCGTAGCCCCACAGAGAAAGATTTAGTGGCTAGTGAAAAACTCAACATGAAGCAACAGTGAGTGCTTGCAGCCCAGGAAGCCAACAGACTCCTGGGCTGCATCAAAAGCAGCATGATCAGCAGGTCAAGGGAGGTGATTCTCCCCCTGTACTCTGCTCTTGTGAGACCTCACCTGGAGGACTGCACACAGTTACAGTTCCCCCAACATAAGAAGGACATGGAAATATTGGAGCAAGTCCACAGGAAGGCCACAAAGTTGATAAGAGAACTGGAACATCTCCCCCAGATTGAGGAATTTGGAGCTTTTCAGCCTTGAGAAGAGAAAATTGCGTGGAGACTTCACAGCAACATTCCAGTATCTGAAGGAGGCCTGTAGGGAAGCCAGAGAGGGACTCTTTATCAGGAAATGTAGTGATAGGGCAAGAAGTAATGGTGTGTAGTAAAATGCATGCAGGTACCCTCAAAAATGCCAAGGCAGTGGAAAGAATCCAAAAGGTTTATTCTGAAGTTGAGAAGGCTAAAAACTTTCAAGGGAAACTGAACTAGCTGCAAAAGCACTGGGCCTGGTGAAAGTGAAGACCTCCTTTGTCTTCAGGGGGTTTTATCTTCACTGGCTCCCCCTGGCCCTCTCTGGACCATGGAGACCCTGTAACATATTTGTCAGCATTTTCTCTCTCCTCACATATCAGAGAGAGAGCCTGAGAGCCTCTCTGGAAAGCAGGGGGAGAGAATATCAAAGCTGTCTTGAGAAAGATGTCTCCCTTTTGGCAGGAAAGCTTTTCTGAAGTGAATAACTGTTTCTCGTTGTAGTAAAATCTTATAGAAAAAAAGAGTATCTACCCCTACAAATGGGTACAAATTGGAAGAGGGGGAAATGTATATTATATATTAGGAAGAAATTATTTACTGTGAGTATGGTGAAACACTGGAACAGGTTGCTGAGGGAGATTGTGGATGCCCCAATCCCGGCAGTGTTGAAAGTCAGGTTGGATAAGGCCTTGACCAAACTGGTCTAGTGGGAAGTGTCCCTGCCCATGGCAGGGGGTGTTTGGAGGTTGATGATCTTTAAAATCCATTCCAGCCCTTTAACATTCTATGATTCTATGATTCATTTCCTCCCCTTTGGTTATCACTTTGGGAACTCCAGTTCAACAACACTGAAAATAAATGTTTCCCTTTGTAAAGTTATATTTATTTTCTTACTGACATAGTTGTCAATTATACCACAGAAATCATTTGATCTTTAATTAGCCCACCTGTTAACTACTCAAATTCATGATACTTAGTTTTATCACATCAATAAGCTGACCTAGCCAGTAAGTCAGGGTCCTTTGAAGAGGAGATCTCCTTGCTAATGGCATATGCAGTGACATATTCATCACATTTTTGAAAGATGATATACCAATTTATTACATTATTTTGAACTCCCACTGAAATATAGTACAGATGTCCACTGGTTGTGGATCTGCCAAAATAGCCAGGACTTTATAAATTCAAATACTTCAGTAGTTCCAGACTTTGAAAAATGTTTGAAAGTGTTTTAAACATCTCCTCCACTACTGTCCCTATTTTATTCCAGAAATAAGGAATCTTCTTTCTCAGTTATATGCCATTTAAATTGATTTCTTTAACTTTTATTCCACTCAAAATTTAGGTTGAATTATTTATGTTCATGAGCCCAACATGAATCACATTACCAATTTTCATGGTATAACATGCTAACTTTTTCTGGAGATGTAGGATCAAAAGAAAACATGCATATTTGCTTTTAAAAGGCGTGGTTTCTTCTGTTCATAGTTGCAGGGAAAAAAGTACACAACAAAACTTGAAAATTTGCAGTCTAGGACTCCAGTGATGGAAAATAATATAGTCAAAGTGTTATTCATATATTTATTTATTCTCTCTCGATAATTATTTGAAGGTAGAGACACTTCTTGCTGTAAGTAATGAGTAATAGACATTTATCAAATCGTGTTATTTGTTTATGTGAAATGTTGCTCAGAAATATTTAAAGAACCTGACATGTCTAAGTGGGAGAAAGATTTGGTTTATCTGATTAATTACCTTTTCACTTTAGAAAAACAAATTATCTAACTACATCTAACTCAATTACCTTAGAAAAATCAAGGTCACAAAAAACTGATGATACCAGTATGTTATTATGGTCAGTATTCTCTGCCTCCTCTTAAATGTTAAATTTTATCCAAGTGATAGACAGTGAAAGGACACATAACAGACTTCTGCAATTTAAAATAATTGACCACATAGATTTGTAAATAAATAATTTTCAGTTATTTATACATCCAGTTATTTATATCTAGGACTACTTATCACCTAGACCTGTTCAAATATTTCTAGAACTATTTTTATCATTAGTTATCCTATATATCCTATCTACAAACAAAATGTCATAGATAAATAAATATAAATAGACATATATATATATATATATATGCTACCTTATAAAAAGAAGATTACCTTCAAAAGAAAGGACACAAGTCTGTTCCTTATCCAAGGTATTCCGTTGGCTAATAATTTCAAAACTATGGTCTTTAAAGAAAATTAGAACTTTTTGAGAAGCTTTTCTATGTTGCCATGTGGTATGATCTAGTTGTGTAGTGAGGTGAGTTCTAAGATTTACTGCAACTATCTGAAGTAAATATACTACTGAAATGCATTCGAAATGTCATTAAATGCATTTGAACTTAACATATGCCACCATCTGTCATTATACATGCATCTTCTCATTTTTGTAAATTAAGCATAGTTTTCTACTGCTGCTAATAGCTTTCATTTAGTGACTGACAAGACAAAGCCACTACTGGAGGTAGAAAAAATGCAGTAAGTGATGTTGTCAGTGCCCCAGAGGTAAATAAATACTGCCTTTTCAATGATCTGACCTTTAGGCTGATTATGGGTATGGTTATCTTTGCCAGGAGCACACAAGATAGATTAAACCAAGCAGCTTTTTTAATACTGATTAATCCTGATGGAAGTAGGTTTGTTTAGTCCTAGGGAATCCAGCAAAAATATTGGCCTTATCATCTGAACAATTTTTAAATTTATCTTTGATGTGAGCTTGGAGGTGCTTGTGGTTTTTCAGGTCACAGTGTGAGAAATGCCACTTCTGTTGGTATTTAAAATTGGCTCTTGCTTTCATGTTTTTACATAATCCAAGTGATAGAGATTTTGAATGATACACCCAGAGCTTTAAAAAAAGTGTTGGAAGACTTTATTTTTTTAAAAAGACTCTGACTGCCAGACTTGCTTGTCTTTAATGAAACCTCTTCCTTTAATTAAAGATGCTTTGCAAGATGACTGGCATTTTCACAAAATACAGTACAGGGCCTGCAGTGCTAATGTTCCCATGTCTCTGACTAAACAATAGAGTTGATGAGGTTAGGGAATAATTGAACTGGAGAAAATGCATTCACTCTCAAGCATATGTAAGTAAACAACTTGGGAGCCAGCCTACAGGAGACTAGATAAGTTTCATATGAATCTTGTGCTCCCCAATGCCCATAGAGAGGCAAACATGAATGGAATATTGCTAAAGGGAATAAATCATGGGGGGACATGAAGAGACAGCTGGAGCTGCTGATGAAGCAGCACAAGGCCTAGGGAAGGTGAGTCATCATCACCAGGAAGAGCAGTAGCATAAGCAATACTTGTACTGTGTCAGCAGCAGCTGGGAAGTTGGGCTGGGGACAAGACAGATTTGAACGGCAGGGGACTAGCACTGTCAGGCGGATGGACAAGAGGATGCAATGACAAGTTGTCTGCCACCTAAACTGATCAAAGGCAACACCGTGATGGAATATAAGCCATATGGCCAAATTGTATTCCTATTTTGTCAGTAGTTGCACACCTACAGTTCTACTGACAGGTGCCATATGAATGTAATGAAGCAGGGCATTGCTGGCCCCACATATGTCCCATCAATGTGATTAGCAGTGCTCTTTGGGATTATATACCCATACACAATTAGGTGTTCTGTAGCAAAAGTGTTCTTGTTGCCTAGGTTGTTTCTCAAATTCCCTCCCTTTTTTGTTTAAATGTTGTGGCAATGTTTTATTCCCACATAGCTGAATCTTGACTTCGTCTGTTCCCTTTGTTACCCCTTACCTTTTCTCTCTCTGCCCTATACTGCCTTAATGCCTTGATATTTCAGTGTTTCATAGACCAATTCTTTCTTCTCTACTTTCATCTCTGATGTCGTCTTAAGACATATTTGTAGTCTTTTCAAATACACAAATGCTGTCTTACTGTGAGTGTGCAAAAGGGATAAAATACGGCAGTAAATTTTCCTGCAAACTAGTATGCTCAACCATCTTCATGCAACTCGCTATATCTATAGTATTTTAAATCCTATTTTTCTTTTTTTCTGTTTTTTTTTTTTTTTCACCCAGGAATGGACACGTCCATGTATCTAAGACAGTAATCAGTTCAGACATAGAAGAGTTACTAACTGAGGACTGCCTCAAACACTAAAAGGGATGAGTAAATGGAGATTCTCTGTAGATCTAAGTATTGTTATGGTACATGGCTAAGTAAATCCGAGGAAAGTAGATTTGGACTATATGAAAGTCCCATTTTTAAGTCCCAGAGCAGGCAAGAAGCCAGTGCTGCCTGTTTATTTTTCCCAGTGCTAGTTAGAAGTGGTGGACTTTGAACAAGAAAAGGAAGCTTGTTATATCCAGGACACTGACAAGTCAGAAAATAACTACCTAGATATTAGGTAGCTCAAGACCACCAACTGTGAATAATGATTCTGACAGAAACGGCGCACAATATTCAGAGAAAATAATTTTTAATTTGGATTCAGAGGTAATTATACTGAAAACCTGATTGCACGAGTCAGACTCATTTATTCAGAACACATAAACCTGTCATGTATGTTCACTCCAAACATCTGGAATTTAAAGGACTAAATATTTGCACAAACTTGAGTCATGAAGAAAACATGGTCAAGAATTATTGACAAAGTAGTTTGCTGAATAACAAACAAATATAGAGAAGTTTCAGTCTGTTTTATAAATCACTCGTTAGAAAAAAACATGGCAATATTTTTCTATTGTGAATTTCCTAGAATTCAATTAGAGTGGCTTATGATGCTTGATGATTATTTAAAAGACCAATACACAGTGCTCTAGAGGGTAAGCTTTTCATAAGCACAATAGCTCATGTCCCAAAAGCTCTAAAACAACCCTTTGTTTCATGTTATGAGAACAGTTTGTTTTTTAAAAGGGAGTTTGTTTTCCCTATTTTCTTTCTTTTTTTTTTTTCCTTTTCCTATACTGCTCGCAGCTGACCCATCCTTGGGCATTCATCTGAGCATCTTGGCTACAGAGATGACTTTTTTCCCCTTTGTTGCATTCCTGTCATTCTCAGCCCTGAAGAAAATAAAAAGATCAGGAAAAATACTAACAGAACTTCAGCAGATAAGCAAAAGAATGACAAATGCCTTATGACAACTAAGATGTTTCTCTTTTTAAGAACACAGTAGCTATACTTCAGGCATGAAGACTTGGCATGAAATTCAACATTTGGAAACCCATGAAAGACAGGGTAGTTTTTAGTTTCAAAAAATAATTTCAGAAGAGAAGAATTTTTTTTTATAATTTTTTTATTTACAATAAGGTTTTAAAGGCTTGCTTCATTCTTTGTGTCATCTCTAGCACAAAAAGGGAAAAAAAAAGTATTGGTTTGCTAATCAATTCTAGGTTAAGACCTCATTTTTAAACACAAAGTGAGAAAGTTTTTCACTGATGCCTGTCAAATTGTTCTTTTGAAACCACATTAACAGATTGTGGACTATGGTGAGATGACTAGGAAGCAAAAAAGAAAACAAAACGTCCTTAAGAGTAAAACTTTTAAAATTACATCAGTATTTCTAGTAGATGAATTCTGAAAATAGAGAAATATATTTTCATATATATGGTGGGAAACATACATGCCTGTCTTCTCAAGCAGGCTGACTTTGAAGAGTCATTATGTGAAGAATAATGTGATTGACATCTTGATGCGTGTGTGATTGTACAGCTGACTTTAAGCTTCATTTTATAATAGTGATAATACATATGCGACTCACACATTCATTCAAGAGCATTACTGATTAATTAAAGGTTTGTTTGTAATAGTGCATTACCTGAACAAGACTATAATGTAAGAAAAAGATAAGTCCATTTACTGAGCTGCATGTTCCAAATGTCTCAGCATTTTGGTTGTTCATGTTATGCATATAAAAATCAGATATTTTCAATAATAATAATATTCACATTTAAAGAATGAAGGTCACTGTCAGACATATGCTGTATATGTACTGTATTTATTTATAGCTTCAAAACTGTGTGTATGTTTTAATGACTGTTTGCTCCATGTGCATTTTATCTCTACAGAACATTGTAAAGTCTTTTTAAAAGGTGTTATCAGAATAGACTTTAAAAAAAAAAAATCCAGAGATACTTAATAAAAAAAAGCTGGCAGTCAGTTATAGGAAGGTTGTTATACTTTTAGTGAATTAGGGTAATTTGTGTGAAATGTTTCCTGGAACACTGAGTGTCCCCAAGGAAGCTAGTGACAAAACTTTTAGTTTTAAAGGAGATTTAGAAAGCAGATGGGGGGGGGGGAGAAACAATGTAAAAGAAATATTTAAAGAAGAAAAAGACAGGAAATAAAAATATAAAGAGAAGGATAGTTATCAAGCATACTCACTAATTCTAGTGTATTAATCATAGTTACTAGTTGTCGATCCTGAATAGAAGGTAACTGAGAAACATAAATAAAAGGTATGTTTCTGACTGCCTGAGTTCTTCTGGGTAGTACCAAAAGGGTGGTGTGATATCTAGCAGGAAATTAGTAACTGCAGGGAGGCAGGGAGTAAGTAAAGGTTCTTTAAAGTTTCTTGGATTCAAAAGAAAAGTGGCACCTGACCAAAGTGGACTCCAAGTAGGCTAGTGGCAGCTTCAGCTGAAGTTTCTCTGTGGGAAGGTTGCTTTCAGAAACAGAATAAAATGACTGTCAGCATCATCAGCAGTCACTGACCATGGGATATTGGCAGAGATGAAGTGAATCTTAGAGTCATTCAGAAGACTTTTTTTGTAAAGCCTAAAAGAAAGACATTTCTGACTGATCACCTACCCCACTTACATTTACCTGTGCAATAGGGAATTCAGCCAAACAACATTCCTACAGACAGCAGACTGAATAGAAAGTACAAAACAAGATAAATTAAACCACATTATAATTCTCATATCACCATCAAATTAGGATACAATAAAATATTATGTTTGGAAGGTTATTTCATTTTCACATTTGTGGAGGTTGAAATAGTTAAATGAAGCAGAAATACTGCCAGGTAACCAAAGCAAGGCAATTAAGACACAGTAGACAAAAGTAAAATTTAAGTATTCCTGAATCAATTGGAAAACAAAGTATTAAAATGGTTAAAAATGTGAATAACATGGGGAATATTAAGTTTTGAGGACTTCAACCCCTAAACTGAGAAACCACTGAACTGAATCTGAACTGAATTTCTGAAACTGATGACAGTAATAGACTTTGTCTTTTATATCTCAGTTATGTCAAGGCGTATTTTCCCTTTGTTGATCTTTCACAGTACAAGATGATAAGTCTTTTTCATTGCTATTATTCAGTCTTTTCCAAGAGGCACTTGGCTTCTCTCTCTGGTTCCTCATTTGATTTCATTTATGTCCCAGTTTCCCTTATTGACTGAAGTCTGTTTTAATACTTAATTCTTAAGAAACTCTCTTTGAAAGACATTAGAGCACAAAAATATTTGTCACTGCTCTTGAGGTCATGAAACCACACAGTCTTCATACAAGGCAAAGGTCATGCAGTTTTTAGAAAAGGGAAGAGATGTAGTATGAAAAATGTGCTTTGGAGTACCCATTTTTGAGGCTTATCATTTAGCTCAGGGAGAGTATTTTCCACTTGCCAACTCCTTACAGTCAAATTCTTCAAATGCATCCATCTGCCTTATTTACATAATAAAAAGCAAACAAATTACCAAACAAACTGAAAGGGGTTTTAGGAGGAGTACAGATGAAAACAAGTAATCTTTAGATTTGCATAGCTTCATAACAATTGAGAAATATTTTAAGAACTTGTATCTTCTTATCTGCTTTATTCTCTAACAGACTCTTTAGCTAATTTTGACATTTCTAAAGCCTAGGAGGTTATCAAGTTACTTCATGCATTGTGGACCATGTATTTCCCTCAGTTTTTATTCATACAGTCAACAATATAGCCCTGATAAGAAAATCTTGGTGGAAGATGGATTTATGTGGCATAGGTGTCTCAATATCTTGAAAAGAAAAAATAGAGATTGAGAATGATATTTGTAGAAATAAATTGGCATCTGCTGCTCCGGAGCTAGTAGATATCTCCCTTTTATTTCTGACACTTGAGTAGACCTTGAAATAAAAAATGAGCACCTTTCCAGTTAAATGTTTGAAGGAGAATTTAGAGAGGAAGTGAGAAATGTGAATGTGAGACTGCCTAGAACAACTGAACAGGAAAGGAAAAACTCCTCAAACCATAAACAGGAATATAAAACAGAATATAGGAGGGAAGATAATATTTCTATATAAACACCATGCATACACTTTCCCTCTCACCAATATATGAAGAAAAGTATTTCTTGTGACAAAACAGAGAGGAGCTATTGACAGCAGAAAAGTAAGAAAGAAAACCATATTAGGAGACACATACAGTCCCTCCCAGACTTGCACACAGCAGTGATAATGTATTTGGACTCAGCAGGTTATTAGTGAAACCTGAAAGCTCCTTGTGATGAAATTTCAGACAAAGCACTGCTCTGTCACCCAAATTCAATATGCAACTGCTAACTATTTAAACTTTCTATCTCTCCTCTTGCAAAACATGTAAATAGATCTTTCATGTATTGATAAAGCTGTATATTTTGGTCCCATGATACACTGGATACTGCCAAAAGGAATTGGTTGGGATCAAAATTACTCTTGTTCCTGGGCCAGTGTTTGTTTCTGAGTAAAGGTAAATGCTTTCCATATACATTCTAACCATAGGCAGAAAGAGCATTTAGGAGTTAGTAACTATCAGCATCATCTGACTGAGTACACTTGCATTAAGTTTAGCAAAATAACTCACTGACAATGGATCAGTAAACTGTGCTCTATACCTGTGCGTGGAGACTGCAGCCATTGCTGTTTCCTGAATGTCAAGGGCTTCTGATTCATAGTCTCTCTAATTTCCAAGTTTCTTAGTAGTACCTTCTGTTGTTGAAAATAAATATTGATTTTACTGTTATCAGTCCAAGTGTAAGATGGTATAATGTTGAGGTATTCTGCACACATAAGATTTGTAAAAGGAGCTACTTTGTGAAGAGGCTTGAACTTGCCGTCTTTATTAATGACTATGAATTAATCTCAGGAACTGTATTTTCTTCTTCTTTTTCAACACCAGAAGCAGAAACATTTCTGTTCAGAAATACTCACTTCTTTTGATCCACTTTTTGCTCAGTAATGTTGATTATTTCGGCATCAGTACTGCTAGTCATCAGGCTGCCCCTAGTCATTCCTGTTGCCCACTATTCATCTGGAGTTTCTCTTTATTGCTTTTTTTAATATATAAATAACCATAGTTGTTTTTTTCTATGTATAAACTTGTCTTTTAAAAACTTAAGTACTGTAGAAAATGTCATTTGGTTTACACATATCTGTCTCTTAATTTTTGTTTAGTTTGTGCAGTGTTCCCTGCTGTCTTTGGCAAAAGCTCTTAACTATTCCCAGAGCTGCGCTGACATTGTCAATGATGCTAGCATAAAACATCAACATGGAAATAAAAATAACATGATTCTTCCTGTGTTTTAGTTCAGTTGGAAATCAGGGAGATAGTAGCAGGGTGGGAAATCAATGAACACCAAATGGAAGAAGACAATGTGGCTCAGGGGGGAAATATTTTGCAGCTTAATTGTACACATTAGGACTGAAGAGATTAAAACCATTAGGTACTGAAGAACTGAAATCCGTGGGAGTTAAAGGCAATCAGCACCTCCCTGAGCTATTCACCATCTCTTGTAACAAGACCACAAAACAGGGCTGGTGCTTTAGGCTGACCTCTCATGCTGTAGGATAAGAGATTTCTACCAATACTGCAACTTAATTTGAAGTAATTGTGCTTGAAGCCTCAAGATGTCCTAAAGCAATCACTTATTTTACAGAGGAGTACACTACTAATAACTTATACTTATCAGTACTACACGCTGATTTTCAATCTTGTTAGTTTCTATGATATTTTTATTTCAGAAGTTCATCGTGTGATTCTGTGATGGTTCTTCTTTAAACCCTTTAATGATCAGTAAATTAGATTTATTTACAATCTCCTTGTAAAGATGGAGGACAGCCAACATACAAATCTAAAATATAATTTCAAACAAATGTGAAAAACTGTTTGGGTCATCCTTTTTCTAATTAGTGTGCGATATAATGACTTTTAAAAATTTTTACTTTTCTGTTTCTTCAAAACTGAATTATGACTTTTTAAATTACAGCAAATTTAAGACCAATTCAGACAGCCTTGACCAAATCACATAGGCATTTAAAAACCAAACAAATAAATAAATAATACATGTTCTACTAAAGATTTTACTAAAAAGAAAATAAAGTATAAATTATGCATATGTGTTGGCTTGAAAAGTTCACTGGAGATGACTGTAGTTAACCTCTCCCAATTTTCTCCCAGGAATGCCTGAGGCAGAACTCCTGCCTACTTTCCTATGTTCTGAGAGAAAGCTCAAGTACTTTTTTGCTCTGTTTGCTGTAAAGTATTCAGCAATAATGGAACAGTAGAAAAGAGTCTACAAAACTGAGCATTGCAGGCCCATTAAAATAATTTCCTTGATGGACAAAGAGGGATGTTGTACTGGTAACATCCTCAGGAAAAAAAAAA
>VWZF01000488.1:395964-435376 GCA_013396755.1 Sclerurus mexicanus | reverse complement strand
CCCCTGATCCTTCACCTCCCAGGGGGAAACGCCATGATACCCCTGATCCATCCCCTCCCCGGCGGCATCAGCGTCACGATACACCAGACCTGTCCCCTCCCAGGCGACGGCGTCACGACACACCAGACTCATCACCTCCCAGGAAGCAACGTCGTGACATTCCTGACGCATCCCCTCCCAGGAAGCAACGTCATGACACCCCAGACCCATCCCCTCCCCGGCGTCGTCGCCACGATACCCCAGACCTGTCTCCTCCCAGAAGGCATCATCAGGATTTGTCCCCTCAGAGGAACAAGCCCAGCTCACCAGGTCCGAAGAAGAGCCGAGCAAAAGGTGAGTGTGGGGACAGGTGCGTCCCCCACCCTGTGGGCTCCCCCTGCCCTGCCATTGTGTTCCACGCTCCCTACAGGTGGGTGCTGTGGGTTGGTGCCCTGCTGGCATAACAGGAGTTCCCTGATCGTGGTCCTCTTGGCTGGAATCAGCAAATCTTCATGCTCTGATTCATCTCCTCCAGGACGGGGTTCTCCAGCTGGGAAGGACCAGCAGCACAGGTCACGGAGTCCCCTGGACCACTCCCTGCATCGCCAGGACACCAAGGGATCTCCCAAGAAGGTAAACATTGCCTGTTTCCATTCCAGCTGTTTGTTGCTTTCTCTTATGGAAAACTGGAAGTCAAAAACCTGACAAATTGGGGAAGTTTTTATACAAGGTTTTAGCAGGGCTGTCTCTGCTCTGTCCCTCATGGTTTTGGGTCACCTCTTGTTACACCTACAGCTTGGTGCACTGCTTTCAGCCAGCTGAAATGTGGGTTTTCTTTGATTTCCAGGCAAACACGATGTCATCCGGGGTCAGAGCTGGCTTGGTGTCAGCGGATGTGCTGCGGAAGGAGCAGCAGGAGCTCCAGAAGCATGACAAAAGCCTCAAGCACCTGGAAGGTAGGAATGTGGGAACACAGCCCGAGCCCCAGCTCACCTCCTCCTCCTCTGTTTCAGCTGCTGTGTCAGGCCCTGGCATTGAAATGCTGGTGGGGAACATCCCTGTGGAGCTGCACCTGGATGTGCTGCTGGAAGCCTTGGCCAGAGTCACTGTTGCAAACAGGGATTTCAGAGCAATGCCAGGGAAATCACAAGGAGAGTGAAATCACATGCCCCATCTGCACGTCTGGAGGAGCTGGTGGATAATCAGGGTCTATAGGGGGCAGAAGGGAAGAGCACGAGCTGTAATCCTGCTTGGCTTTGGGTGGCAGGTTCTTTGGGAGAGTCGGGCAAGCAAAAGGAAAGTTAGAGTAATTGAATTGTGTGGAGGTGGTGAAATGTTCCAAAACGTGTGACTTGAGGCATCTGTCCCTTCCAGAGGAATCTAGGAACGCCAAGACTGTGTTCCGAGACAAGTCTGGCCGCAAGAGGAACCTGGCACAGGAGCAGCTGGAGCAGAGGCTGAAGGCTGAGGCAGAGTCCAAGAGAGAAGAGCAATATGCCAAGTGGGGAAAAGGGTAAGGTGCTCCCAATGCTCCTCATCTCCTGCCTTTAGCCCAGTTTGGATCTGCTTCCAGTCTGGTGTTGTTGAATTTCACTTCATTACAAGTCTGAGCCTGGGACCAGGAGAGTGTGTGTTGCATGTGTCTTACAGACCCCTCAGTTATTCCCTCTGATGCTGGAGGTGCATTGGGAATGCTGCACACACAGTGGGAGTTCAGGACCATGATCCATCCTGTGAATTGAACAAGTCCCAGGGAGTGATTGCTTGGGTTTGCGTGAAACTCTTGTGTTTTCCAGGCTGGCGCAGGAGAGGCAGCAGCAGCAGAATGTAGAAGATGCAATCAAAGAGATGCAGAAGCCCTTGGCTCGTTACATCGATGACCAGGATCTGGATCGAATGCTGAGGGAGCAAGAGAGGGAAGGAGACCCCATGGCTGCCCTCATCAAAAAGAGGAAGGCCAAGGAGAACAAGGAAAAAGGTTTGGCTCTGGAATTACGCCTGTGTGTGGTTTGAGGCCTCAGCAGTGTAGCAAGGCAGCTGCTGTTCAGTAAATGGCTGAAGGCTGCTGGAGCAGCTCACTCCTGAGGGACTTCCTCTGGGGTCCCTGGAGTTACTAGCTTGTTACCACTAATAGTAACTATGATTTCTTGGCTGAGAGAGCAGGATCTGGTGAGTTAAAACTCAACAGGGTGCAGTTGGCTGAAGTGTGCCTTTGGGAGCTTCCTCTGGGAGCTGTACCTGGCTATCAGGTGGCCTGTGCACTCTGCCTGAGTGTACCTGCAGAAGCCTCTTGGGTGGGTGAGGATGTGACCACCTGGTTGTGCTGAAAATGACTGCTCTGCTCTTTCTGTTCCAGAAAAACCCAGGTACAAGGGACCAGCACCTCCACTCAACAGGTTTAACATCTGGCCTGGGCATCGCTGGGACGGTGTGGACAGGTACGTGTTCCTGTTAGAATAAGAGTGAAAATAAATGAGTTTTTCTTCAGGGTGGTAAAGATTCCAAGTTACTGCATGAGTGAGGTAGTTGGCATTTGGAAATTTGAATAGATTAAGTTATAAATGGTTTGTGGGACAGAAGGGACAAGGCCTGTACTCTCAGGAGGTGAGCGAGTAACTTCAGAGGGGCAAACTGTTGGTAACCACAGTAACCAAAGTAGTGGAAAGCTTGTAGTGCCCCTAACAAGTTTTGTGGCTTCAGAAGAACTTCTGCCCAGCAGCTTTTGGTCACCTGGGTGTCTCTTTGCAGGTCCAATGGGTTTGAGCAGCAGCGCTTTGCCCGGATTGCCAACAAGAAGGCGGTGCAGGAACTCGCCTACAAGTGGAGTGTTGAGGACATGTAGGTGAGACAGGAGCTGTGCAGAGCTGCTGGAGTGTGACCCCATGGACATCACGTGCTGCCACAGCTGTGAGGAATGGCCTGCTCTCCCTGGAACAAGCCCTGTCCTTGGCATTCAGTGTCCTCAGTGGACCATCTTCCAAGAGGCAAGGCTGGATTTCCCTGTCAGCCAGGGATGAACTCAGAGACCTGCAGGGGCCACTGCCTGCAGGAGTCCCCAGCTCTCTGGGGAAGACACTGGTTTCTGGTCCCTGTACTTGTCTTCTAACAAACTCTTCGGTTCTATGCCAAATGCTTTGACCTTTGAGGGTGATTCCAAGCCTTCAGGTGTCCTAAATCTCAGGTGAAAATATGCCGAATGCTTGGTCACGAGAGTTACCCTCATGCAGTAGGTCTGTCTGCTCCAGAACTCAGGTTAAGTTTGGCTTCTGAACTTCTGTTGTTTGTGTAGTTATTGTGCCCTGTAGATGCCAGAGTCACCAATGTGCAGTGAAGTTCAAACTCAGCTTCTCCTGGCCCTGCTCAAGCAGGAAACTGAGCTCGGAATGCTCTGGTGCTAGGAGAGCAACCTGCAGTGCTGCACTGGGCAGCAAGATCTTCTGGAGCCTCTGCAGCTCTTTGGGGTCCATTTCTTCTGGAAGTAAATGCATGGAGAGTGGTTAAATTGCTTCCCTTGTATTTTGGAGCAGCTGGCCTCCCCCCAGACCCTTGTGGACAGTGCTGATCTTGCCACTTCCCCTGTGCTGCTGCCTGGGGCTCCAGAGTGAAGTGTAACAACTGCTCTCCTGTGATCAGATTTGTCAGTCTCAGAGCTGGAGGCTGGGCAGAGCTTCCCTTAATCCCCACGTGCCAGAAAGCACTTGTGAAAATAAATACAGTTGTTCTTGTTGAGGTTCCAGGGAGCAGGGATGAAATGCAGGCAGCAGTTTCCATGGAGATGCCTTGGCTGCAGCAGTGGGCAGGGGCAGGGCAGGATTGCTCTTTTCAGGGATTCTCCAGCATTAGGAGGGCTGTGGGTGGGAGGGATAATGGCAGAGTCTGCTCTGGAATGCCATACTCTTGGGACTTTCCTGTTTTCTATCCCCATGTAATGTTTCAAGCAGTCCTGGAATTGGTGTGTACACCTGTAAATAATACCTTTTTTTTACTTGGTTTTGTGTGGTGGTGGTTTTTCCAAGGTGGGCAAGTCATTCCCTGTTGCAGCCTGTTGGGCAGGGAAATGGTTTGGGAGTGGGAGAGTGATGGTGTGAGGTGGGGGCTCCCAGGGTGTTGTCAGCCAGCTCAGGTGTTTCCAGCTGTCCTTCCCCCTTCTGTCATCAAGGTCCTATTTTATTTGCCCCTGTAACCTGAGGCAGGTGCAGCCTTGACAAGTGCAGTTCTACTTGACACACACTCATTTTTGCTCTCACTTACCTGAGTGCTGCTGGAAGTGTAAAAAAACTGCCGTGGAATGATTGAATTTGCCCTTGTGAGCAGAGTTGTCACTCAGGTGGATGCTGGTGCCTTCCTCACCTGCTTGGTGACAGTGGCTGCTCTTACAGAGCCACAGTCACAACTGGCTCGTGTCATAGTTGGAATTGTAAGCTGCTCTTAGGGAAGTAAAGCACTTTTAATACTGGTACTAAAAAATGTGCTTAAGACCTGAAAGCAGTATCAAGTTCTCCTTTTGCAGCTGATTTTGAAGGCTAGGGCTTAAAAATTTCAGAGGTACTACCCTGGGGACTTCCTTGTTCATCACAGTGCTGGATTTATACATCTGTTATTTGTTTGTTACCAGATACTTTATTTTTAACATACATCTATGCTCAGTGAGGGTATGGGGGAGCTCAGGTCATGATCTTATCCCTGTGTGCTGCCCAGGGAGCAGGGAGGCAGGTTTGTCCCCATGCCCTTGCTCTGCATCCCACATCTCCTGTCCCGGATGTGGCCTTGTCTGAGCAGTTCTGACAGCAGAGCAATTGGAAAATGCCGTGGGATCCTTTGGGACGAGCCGGGTGATGGAGATGGAGGAGTGACACCAGGACGTGGATCTCTTCATTAGTGGTTCTGGAAGGGCAGAGCCCCGGTCTTGGCATCGAGCAGCAACTTTGATTAGCTTTAACTCCAAAAAAATGAATATTAAAATCTTAATTTAATTTAAACCACTGTCATTCACAGTCATGGCAAACAGCGAGCAGAGTAATTATTATGCAAATGAGACAGATAGAAAAATGATTAATAATTGTGCAAATTAAAAATTATTGTAAACATCCTGTGACTAGTGATAAGTCGGGGAGGAGCGTGCGGGGGAGGCAGTGGGGCTCAGCCACCTCCTGCATCCTGATTCCCTCATTAGTGGGATCAGCAAACGAGGAGCCAAGGGGTGTTTGGGGGAAGCTGGGGCCTGGCTCCTAAGGGTGGGACAACAGGGCTCAGTTTGGAATCTGCTTCAGCTCCTCTCTTTACACCTGTTACCCTGGGAAAATCTGGTTTTTAAGCTGTTTCCCTCCTTTTTGGAGCCCCTATGGTCCTGCCACTGCCTGTCTCTTCCTCTGGAGCTGGCACTGGCGTCCCGGCAGCCTCTCCCTGCTCAGCCCCCAGACAGGCACCTGCTAATGACCCTCAGAGCTTCCCCCAACAATTAATGAGCTGATTTGTCTAGTGTTCTAATTGCTGCTAATTGCATGACAGTATTTTTTCCTCCCTGTTTTCCTTTTATACTTTTGCTAAGGAGCAGGATAATACCAGTATCAGGCTCTTGCTGGCTCATGGGTTTCCGTGGGCACTGCTCGTGTCAAGGACGAGCAATTAAGCTTGGCCTCACACATCATAATTAGATTTTTGTTGATGAGCTCATGGTAATGTGTTTAGTTTAGATTAGGAGCTTGATTCCTGGGGTGTGACAGCACCTTACCCTAGGAGCCCTCTGCCCACGGGAGGGGAACTCAGGGGGCTGGTGGGAGGGTTGGTCCTGGGAACAGACCCTCACCCACCCTGTGTCTGTCCTGCCACACCTTTCCTGTCACACCTGTCCCTGTGAAGGTGAATGTGGCTTCTTCCCCCCCACCTGCGTCTTGGCTGTTGTTTTTTTAACAGCTCTAGCAAAGTGGGTTCTGGAAGTGCCATGTTATTGCACCGTTTCCTGCTGAGTTCTATTATTTTTTAATTAAAAAGAGCATGAGATTTGTCATTTAATTTCTCTCTGACTGGCAGCAGCTCCAGGTTGAGGGTGTTCAGAAGAGCTGGTGGCTCCCTAAATTATCCCAGGCTTTCAGCACGGAGCACGGGGGGATGTGCCACAGGGGGATGCCCCCAGGGCACAGAAACCCCTATTTCTTTTTGGGGGAGAAGAGTTTTCCCCAGCAACTCCATCCCACAGTGGGGCTGGGAACGAAAAAACCCCCAGACCGACAGGTTAGTGATTGTATATGCATATGTGCACTTTCCCTAATTATGGAATAATTAGGGACATGCAGAGATAAAAATTACTAATAATATTTACTCTAGACTCTATTTTTTTTCAATAACCTCTCTCTCTTTTCCTCCTTCGCCAAGTCTTGGTGGAAATAACTTTGCAGATCCCAGTTAATGAATATTTGTAAATGCAAGAACATTTGGCGCCGGAATATCCAGAGGGCATCCTCTCTCTGCCTTGTAATTTTTTTCACCAGATATTTAATATTTATGGTTCCACAGCCTCGTGAATAAAGAGCCACCCGCAAACCCCCAGGAGCTCGGGGGCCGGGATATTTATGGCACTTCCTCTTTTCCTTTTCAATTACAAAGACACCTCACATAATTAAGTGCTAATAACCTTGTTAATCTAAAATTGATACTCTTTCTCCTGGCTATCTCTTAATAGAATTAAAAACAGATTAATAATCAAGGGTAGGAGACATTGCACGCAATTCAGGGAGCGAGGCCACGCTCCGAACCCTCCCTGTGCTCTAGGGAGCTGGAGCTGGGCTGGGCTGGGCAGCAACGTGGAAGGGGCTTGGCAGAGAGATGTGTTTTCCCTCGTGCTCTTTACACCGCTTAAATTTTTAAGACAAACAGCCATGTAACACCATCTCCTAATGAAACTGTTTTATGTTAATTAATTATGTATCAAGGCTCATTTTCATGCGCAGCCCGGCTCCGCTTCCCCTCCGCTGAGCCTTTGATCTGTCAGAGGCTAAATGGGAGATAAATAATCAAATTGAGAAGCAGCCTGGATGGAAATAAACATGTTTTAGATGCGTTATCTGGCGGGTAGAGCAAGGCACCGGGTAATCGGGCTCGTGGTTCAGCCACGCTCTGCTGCACACCCGGGGCGTGGGAAGCTTCCATGCCTCAGTTTCCCTGGGGACAGCGCCGTGTCCCCATCATGGAATGGGGTCTCAGGGTCAGCCTGGCCGCCCCTGCCTCGCCCAGAGTGTCTGCTTATCCTCTCCAGGAGCAGGAGGCTGTGGAGGACCCTCTCTGCGCTAAAACGGTGAAGAATTAAAACTCTGCAGCATTTTTTCCTTCCAGTCCATGAAAGATCCCAGCAGCTCCGGGCCACGACTGCTCCGTGCCTGGGCTAGTTGGGATGCTGGCAGTGGACATGGTTTCGGCATGATTTAACACAGTCTCTACCAATTTGTTACACCTAAGCGGAGGCAGATGTGCATCCATATTCATTTTGGAGGAACTTCGGGAACTCTAACTTCATCAGCCAAGGCTGCCCGATGCTGCAGCCTCCAGCCCGAGTTCCTGTGCACGTGGAAAAGGTGAGGATGGCAGTGCCTGGAGCCTGGTCCCCTCAGCTGTGGGGACAGGGAGCGCAGGGCTGACAAGAGTGAGGCTCACAGCCTTGGCTGCTCCAGGGGTTGCCCGTGGCCACATCCCTGGTGCCTGTGGCTGCTCCAGGTGATCCCAGCAGCAGTGGCCGAGGGCAGGACCCCCTGCCTGTTGGCACCTCCAGCCCCGGGGCCAGGTTGGTGCCCTGCTGCAAATCAGGTGTTGCTCCAACAGTAAACACCCTACAGCAGGAATTCCAGATTATAATTGTGGAGTGCTTCATAGCCCGAATAACCTGGCAGTGTTCTGGCCTGTGTGTAATTACCAGCTAGGGAATGGATTGCTCTCTAAAGGGCACAGTACAGAGTGGGACCCTTCTCTGGGTTCTGCAGCACCCAGGGCTCTGCCCACCCACCCTGAGGGACACCCTTCTGATGACTGCATCGATGGGGGGCTGTGGAGAGCCCTGGAGAGCAATGCTGGCACCAGGGATTAGAGCTCTTGTCTGCTGCCCACACCACAGCCTTCCTCACCCTTCCTCATCCCTCTTGCCACAAACAGCTCCTTGCCCCTGGCTGTGCTCCTGTTGAGATCCCAGGGAGATTTATGCCTGGAGGTTGTTCAGTTAGTGGAACAGCAAGGAGTTTATTATATTGCAGCAGCTCTTCTTTGGGGTGTTTGGGTGGTGATGTGGTTGTTTTCTCTCCTGGTGCCGTGCCAGCACATTGGCCAAATCCAGCCCTGCTCAAGTGCTGTGCCATGAGGTGCCCAGCCTAGAGGAGAGCAGCCCTGTTCCAGGCAGAGGACATGGAGGCACCACAGCCCCTTCTTGGCCAGTGCAGCTCCAGCGCTTACAGGTGAGCACCTGTGACCTTCCCCTGTGCCACGGGCAGGCAGTGAGGAGGGAGCAGCATCGGGTGGCTCCAGCCTGGGTTCCCATGGGATATCCTTCCTGGGATGCCAGTGCATGCTCTGGTGGCCATGCCAGGGTGCCACTGTGGATCCAGCCCCAGGGAGGATGCCCAGTGGGACCAGTCAAGGTACCCACTGAAATCACCCAGCCCCAGGCAGCCCGACTGTGTCTGCCACCACCCCTCCAAGCCACAGCTCCTGGCCCCGCTCCTGCTGCTGGGAGGTGAAGCCAAGCACAGAGCAATCAAAGGGAGCACTCAGAGAGCCTCGTCCCCTCCAGTCTTGCCCCGGGCCCTGCCTTTGGGCTTCTGAAGGCTTTGCTCCAGTGGTGTCAGTTCTCATTAATCCACACATCAAAGCTGGGGCTGCCAAACATCCTGGAGAGATTGTGTGGGATTTCTCAGTGGCGTGGCAGGTGGGGAGGCAGAGGGGCAGCTGTGCAGGGGGGCTCAGGGATGGATGGGTTCTTATGCTCCAACTTGTGCCTGCAGAACCCCAAAGGAACTGCCAAGGGCTGATGGGGAAGGTGCAGGATGTCCCTGACCAAGAAACAACTGGACATGGCACTTGATGCTCTGGTCTAGTTGACAAGGTGGTAATCGGTCAAAGGCTGGACTTGATCATCTTGGAGGTCTTTTCCAACCTAAATGACTCTGTGAAGGAAAGACCCTCTTGCAGCAAGATCTCCCATGTGTCATGTATGTGCAAGCAAAGAAAAGACGTTTAGCAAGAAAACACAGGAAAAAAAAAAAGTGAAGGTGCTTCTGTGCACTGAAGAGTGGGATTTGCCCACCAAGGTCCTCTCTGAGCTGCTGTCACTGCAGACTGGGATTCCCTGCTCGGCTCCAGTGTGGCTCAGCATTCCTCGAGCTGAGCTAATCAGGTCAATGCATTTTTAACAGGGCATAGGAAATCTTTATATTTTTTGTCAGGCTCATTCTTCTCCCCCGTCTCTCTGTAGGGGCTGAATTATTTAATGCTGAATAACAAGCAGAGCTGGTTTCCCTTCGCCGGGTGCTGACGGTGCAGTTTAGGGCTGCTGAGATTGGCAGGTGGCTGCGCTTTGAGCTGGGCCAAGGGGGAACCCATTGTAGCAAGCAGATTACTTGCTTCCAGCTGGATTTACAGAATAACTTGTGTCCTCCTTCCTGGCATTGGAATAAGAGGGATAGATCTGGATAAGGAATGAGCATACGGTGTCAGGACTGGGTGCTCACAACCAGCACCATTCCCAGTTTCCCTAATCCTAAACTGTCTCTGCGCACAGTGAAAACGTCTGCTGGAGTCTGGGTGTTGATTTCCATCCTGGAAAAGGGCTGGAAGAGCAGACCAGGACAGCAGGGGATCTGGCAGCCTCGCCCCAGCAGCTCCCTGGTGTGTCTCTGATGTGCCTACCACAGTGATGCCCATCATGATGGGCATAGATGGCCTGGAATTGGGGGATGTGGAACATGTGTTGGTGGGCGCAGGTGAGGATCACCCACGGGGCACACAAACACAAAAGGCTGGTTTGTGTATCGGGGTTTATCTTTCCCATTAATGGCTTTCTAAATTGGTGGCAGTGGAGCAAAAAACCCAATCTGAACTCAGAGCATGCATGATTACTATTGTAATAACCTTGGCTAATAAGAATATGATGTGGTGTTAGGCTGGGAAAGAAAACACATTTCTCATTAGCTTTTTGATTAATTACTCCACATAATTTCCTAGGGGGACATGCCTGGGACTGATTGCCTTTGCTTTTGATGCGTGGAAGTGGTTTACCTTAACTTAATAATTTTCTCAGTGACATTTTAATGGCAGGCCTCAATTAATCTCCAGTTGCTGGGTGGAGGGCAGGCTCTCATCCTCCCCTCGCTCTTCTGGGGGTTCAGAGCAACCCCTTTGCCCACTTTTCTGTGGGACAGGGCAGAGGAGATGCCTGAGGGTGAGCGACACTCCATCAGCAGCCATATGGACTCTGAGATCTTGGTTCTCTCTTCCTTGCTCTTTTCTGGTAATCCTTGGCCCTGGGAGGGCTTTAAATACCTGGGAATGCAACAGCTGTACAGCCACATCCTCACCCAGCACTGCCTGGGATCCAGCTGTTTGGAGGCATATGTTTACATGGCTTGGAAGCGACCAATTTCCTTCTGTGCGTTATAATATAAATATTTTACAGGAGCTAAAATATTCAACACTCGTTTGATGCTGCCACTTGGAGCAGGATCAAATGAGAGTGGGAAGGAGGGGATAACAGAAGAGGGGAGCAAGAAGAGACTCATTTGTTTCCCTGCCTGAAAGTGGAATGATGCTGCAAATTTCTGTGTCAGGAAATTATCCAGAACAGTGATCTTTGCTCACTGCTCCAGGAGCAGGTGCTTGGCTGGCACCAGCCTGGCACCACGTGGGGCCGTGTCCGATGTGGCTGCAGGGGTGGTGCCAGCATGGGAACTGTCCTGGTAGCACATCCTGCACCTGGGGTGTGCATCCCACATCCCAGGTGCATCCCTCCCTACACTCTCCAGCCGAGCCCGTGCTCTATACTGGCATTAAAACATTGGCAGGTCCAGCCAAATCCCCACAAAACGAAATATCAGCATAATCCCAGGTATCCTGGCATTCTTGGGGATGTTACCTTGGTGCTGTCCGGGGGCAGCTGCCCGCTCTGCCCGTTCCAGGGCTGCGGGATGGAGGAAGCAAGGCAGATGGGTGCAGATCCCCAGGAGCAGGGATGCTGCCCTGGACTGAGGAGCAGAGGGAAGCTGCTGCCCTGTGCCCTCATATCCCCCTCTGACAGCTCTGTGTGAGCAGGATTTGCTCGGACAGCCGGGCTGGGAGCTGTGAAGCCACACCGAGCTCAGCCAAGCATGCAGGGAGGATAGACGGGATTACCACCCAAATCCTGCTCCTCCTTCCGCTCCGCAGCAGCAGCTGCCTCCTCCCATGGAAGCGCGACCTGGGGGATGAGGAGCAGCCCAAAAGGCACAGCCAAAGGAAAGCAGGTGGCAGAAGGTCCCTGCAAAACCCTGTGGGCTCTGTGTCTTGGGTGGGCACAGCTGGGCAGCACCCCCAGGCGTGCTGGCCCCACAGCAGGTGCTGACCGGGAGGATAAGCGCCAGCGATATTTATGTTTCCATCCAAATGCATGGATCAAAGCTGACACTTTAATCTATTCAACAACATCTCAAGGATAAAAAAGTTGCAGGCAAATCACAGGCCTAAATTGGTAATATATTTTTTGCTTGTCAGTTGACAAATCACTTTATAAACCCCTTCTGCATCTTCCTGTGGTCCCTGCATGTACCAGGTTGGGATGTGCCAGCTTTCAGCCCGTGTCCCAGTGTTTGTGCCACACTCCTCCTCATGGGTGATGCTCAGAGCAGGGTTAGGCAGCACAGAGTTGCGGCTGCTGGTAGTTAATTGTCCAAACCAGCGTTTCTTTCAGTTACTCACATTTAATTCCTCTTCATAGCCATAGTGTGGCCAGGGACATGGCTGTCTCCAGCCCACTGTGGTGGTCATGGCACACCATCCCCGAGGATGCAGTCCAGAGTCCAGTGGAGGAGCCAAGAAGTCCCTGCCAGACACGGCTTAGAGCACAGGGATCCAGCAGGGCAGTGGCGCTCAGTGCCAAGGGCTTTTTCTGCCTTGACTTCTTTTTATTGAGTTTCTTTTCCTCTTCTTTCTCTCTTCTGGCCAGTGCCAGGCTGAGTTGATGAATTATCCCAATATATATTCTGTCTGGAAAGAAAACACATATCATATATATCTTTGACAAGTTATTATTCTTCCTTATCAGAATATGTGTGCATCCAGCCACGCCATAACTCACCCTCCTGTAGCCAGGCGGGAAGAGCACGGCAGCTCCGGCTGATCCCGTGTTCCCAGGATGGCCCTGGCTGGGTGACCCCCACTCCGGGTGCGCTGGGCTTGGGATGACAGGCAGGGTACCACCGTGTGCCTCCTCCGCCTGCCAGCTGGGGGGGTCTGGGCGGAGGCGAGAGCATCACGTCGAGCTAATTCGGCGCCTGCCTCACCTCCAGCTGATTGCTGCAAATTAAATTTCACGCCACTGAGCCGGAGGAGCCGGCGTGCGGCGAGGGAAGAGGGGTGGATGATGCAGGCAATCTGCAGCGAGCTGGCACAGCCTCCTGCGCCGCCTCGGGGTGCCTGTCCATGCCCGTGTGCTTCCCGGGCATCCCCAGCAGGGCTGTGTCCCCCTCTGCTGGTCCTGAGCCCCGGTGCTCCCCCGTCCGTGCCCCCATCCTGCCCTTGCAGAGGGGTACACCACGGGGTGCGCGCAAATCAGTTCGCAGGCGACTGAGCAAAACACTTCTGGTTGTTTCCCCTCTGGAATGACAGCCTCGGAATGAAGCCCAGCGGGAGACCAGCCCTGCGTGGGCTTCAGGAGTGAGGAATGACGCGCAGCATGGCATGGAGCCGGCCCCAGGGATGCTCGGGGGCGCAGGGTGGGCTCCCCGAAGGTGGGAGGCGTGGGGATCCCTGCCATCCATCCAGGTGTGCTGTGCGTGCCTGGATGCACGGCTGCGAGCAGCAGGAGTGCTCCCATCCCCGCCGTAGTGCCTTTAATGTTTGACTTATTAAGATAGTAACTGCTCCATCTCCGCCGGTTTGAAACACGATCTAATAGGAATCTTACAACAAAAGTTGCCAAGCAGCCAGGCCAGGATTTACTAATAGACTCTGAGCGTGCTGTAACTGAGATGGAAATTAATTTAGTGATTAGGAGATTAATATATGGAGCAGAGCATATCCTTGCCTTTAAAGGCTGTGAGGAAGCACTGGGATGAGGCATTCCCATGGTGCCTTCACGGAAGGGGTTCAACTCTTTAATCTTGGAGCTTCCTTCCAGGCTCTGGGGCGAGGCTGCGGGAGAAGCTGTGCTGTCTCATTTTCTGTTAAATCCCGTCTCCTACCCCAGGTGTTTGTTAGCATTCTTTTGTCTTCACAGACACCTGAGCCTGGTATTTGGGGAGAAAAATCCCTATGAACCCCCTCGCCTCCAACCCGCCTGAATCCAGGACAGCGGCAGCACTGGGAGCGCACACAGGGAGGGAAACAGCGGCGTCTCGCAGCCTGCCCCCTTTTTATTTCTGTTGGTTGTGTTTAGCAGCAGCTGTGCATCCATATTTATCGAGGGGAAGGGAAGAAAAACCGATGGTAATCCCAGGAAAGTGGAACATCTTGTAATTATCCGGGTAGCTTGGCTGGCATGGACACACATGGGCTCCTGGGAGCGTGGCCTGACTGGAGCGTGGCTCCAGTGTCCCAGCACTGGGGGCAGGAGAGATGGGATGTTAAACATGCTCTGAGCACTGCAGAGGGAAAAGGAACTGATGGAAAAGTCTGTTCCTCTGAAAGGAGTGGAGTGAGGAGCTGGTGGCCTCCTGCTCAATGGCTCCACGGCTGTGGTGGGATCAGAGCTGCCTCCCTCCCCAAAATGGTGTTGGCACCAAAAGCTGATGTGGGGGCAGTGAGTGACAGGGAATCTGTTACAAACATAGCCCTGGCTGTGCTTGGAACAGCAGGACGAGCAGGTGAGGTGGGAACCAGGAGGGAAATGGAAATGGCATGAGGTGCCCCTGCACCCCAGAGCCCAGGAACAAGATCCAAGACACTGCCCAAGCCCGTGGCTCCTCTCCACCTGCAGTCAGTGAGGGAGCTGGTGTTTCCAGAGGGCAAAATGTGATCTCTTAGAGATGCTGATGAGATTCCTTGCAGAGGGCAAGGAGCGCGAGATGAAGAGGAGCGTGAGTGTGTTTCTTCTTCCTCCTTTTTTCTCTCCCCTCACTATCTCTGGTGCAGCCTTGCAAGACGAAAAGCTTGTGGGCATCTGTGCTTCGCCTCTGCCTTCCCTGGGAGCCATCAATATGCAGCGGCTGTTACCTGGGCAGGGGCCCTTCCCTCTGTACTATCAAGGTCACGGCGGGAGCTCCTTGCTGCAAAGGATGGTCCTGGAGCAGAGGAGGGATGCTTGGGCAGGATGCTCTGCCCTGGAGGAGAAGCAGTATGAGGAAGGGTTCCTCGTTGGCTAAGGTTGATGCTGGTGGCATTACAGGGTGCAGCCAGGCTCCAGGAGCCTCTCCCAAATCCATCGTGCAGTACTTTCCCAGTGGGAAGTCAACCCTCCTGTCCTCAAGGAGAGGAGGTGGGCAGACAGCAGCCCTGCTGAGAACAGGGCTTCTGTCCATCCCTGCTCCCCAGCTCCTGGCACTGGGATGAAGGCAAATATTTGGAGAACAGCAGAGCCCGGCTTGCTTCAGACAGAGCCGGCAGCCTCTTGGAGGCTGGGATTAATTTGAAGGAATTTACTGGTGGGGTTTGTGGCAGAGAGAACAGTTTGCTTATTTCACACTCGTATGGCCACCTGCTACGAACTGTTTGTTCAGTTTCAAATTCTTTAATTAAAATCAACATAAAACAGATTGAAAACATCCCAAGAAGGGGATGCTTGATTTGCTGGAGGATATTGCAGCAAACGAGCCAAAGCGCTCTGAAGACGCCGGATCATGGGAAGCGCCCTGGGCGGGCGCTCGGTGCTACAGGTTGGGTCTGTGTGAGCCACCAGCCTGGAGCTGAGGGCAGGTGGCCCCGGGGCACCTCTGGCTCATTGCTGATGTGGGGTGTACATGCTCCCTCCTTTTTTACTGGGATGCTCTTCCCGGCGTGGCCATTCTGGCAGTGCCCGGCGGGCGCAGGCGCTCAGCGGCGTCTCAGCCCTTTGCGGAGCTGATCAGAGGCCTCCTCCAACAAACATCAAAGCTTCAATTAACGGGGGCCGCGTGCGACCCTCTTGCAGAGCCCAGATAAGAATAGAAATTTCCCTCGGAAAATGGATTTGTGTTTAGCTGCGTGTGCCGGGCGGTAAATGACCTGCTCTGCGTGGCGCCGGAGAGGGGCCAGGGACAATTACGGTGCTCATTGGGAGCCGGTTATCTGAA
The DNA here is from genome assembly GCA_013396755.1 of Sclerurus mexicanus. Classification (NCBI taxonomy): domain Eukaryota; kingdom Metazoa; phylum Chordata; class Aves; order Passeriformes; family Furnariidae; genus Sclerurus; species Sclerurus mexicanus. The sequence goes on along the minus strand of VWZF01000488.1, from coordinate 419,963 downwards.
GGAAACAGGCACGCTGCTATTTAGCTGTCTAATATCCCAGTGGGAGGGGAGGCGGAATTAAAACCCGTCTCTTTTCAGAGCCATTTCAATCTGAAGGATTCTTCCTTTATGCACTGGCTTTTCATTTCAAGGGGTTTCTTCCTCTCTTCCCGGCCCTTATTTGTGTGTGGCCACCTGCAATGGAGAAGGACAGCGAGGGGAAGGAGGGCTGGCGGGGTCTGCACCCTGACATGGAGCCTCAGGATGCTCGGCGAGATGGACTGGCCTCTCCATGGATTGCTCTCAGCGCTGGTGGCTCCCGCTCCGATCCCGGTGAAACAATAACAACCGTGCAGTGCAGAAAGTTAATCCAGAGCCAGACGGGCGTTTTAATAACTGGAAAGGTTAAAACAACCCCTCTCTGGCTGTGCACAGGCTCCTGCCAGCTCCCGCGCTCCTGCGGGTCTGGGAGACCCAGAGCACCATGACTGTATTGATTCAATTATTCTCTACAATGTAATACTCTGCATTTGTGTGATAGCAACAAACAGAGTTGAAAGACATACAAAAATAAATGATCTGAAAGTTAATATGGCTGAATGAGCAGCTCTGAATGAGGGGAGAGCGCTTTGGTTTTACACTGTGGAATCAATGGTGTGCAGAACAATGTCCTCCCTTCCCCAGGGCCCCCGGGAGCCCTGCCTCAATCGATCACTATGCAAATTAATTGAATTCATGAAACCTGCATCTCTGGGTAATTTATGCTTCTTATAATTACCTCCAAGTTATGAGCTTTTAGGGGATTTCATTGATTCCTGCTTGGGGAGGGGGTGAGGGCAGGTTCTGGGCGCGATGGCTGCAGCGCAGGGGGCTCGCCGGGATCCCTGGATGTGACAACCACTGCCCAGAGCTCATGATATTTTCAGAGCATGGATGCTGCGGGGTTGCAGCCCCTCAGGAAAGCACCTTTGCCCTCCAGGGGACCAGAGGGACACAAAGGTAACAGGTGTGTGTGTCATGGGTGCACTTGGCAGGGTGGGCCATGCCTGGCTGAGGGATTGCGTGAGCAAACAGGTTGTATCCGAAGGGATAATAGGCTTATATAGCGCATTATTTAAGAAAAAGGGGCAGGAAATTGAGCTCTGCAGACTAATTAGATTAAGTTGATGAGCTCATCAGTATTGTGTGTAATTAAGATCGGAGCTAATTGTGGCCGTTTGATGCCCCTGTGTTATCCAAGGTGTCCCTTGCCCGGCTGGTGGGAAGTGGATGGGCTCCCTTAGCTCCTGCTCCCTCCAGGGATGAGCAGGGAACATGTGGCTGTCCCTAGTTCATGCCAAGCTGGTTGCTGGGCAGGAGAGAATCTGGAGGTTTGCACAGAGGGCTTTGTGACAAAGGGAAAGAGCAAAAAAGGTGTGGGATGGGGTGGATGGAAAGTAAGAGAAGCAGAAGCCAGCCCAAGTTCCGAGGGAGCTCCAGCCATTGCTTGCTCTGGATGATGGATAGGATTTATCCAAACGGATACAAGCGCTTCACCAGATGGACAGTTCTGGCTGTGGTGTGTTGGCTGGAGCGCTGGTGCAGCCTGAGTACGGCTTTAATCCGTGCTATTCCCTATTTCCTATCTGATCTTTTCTCTTGCTCCTGCATCATCTCCTTCCCGCTTCACTCCCTCTATCCTCCCACCTTGCTTCTCTCTACCACGGTCTCACCTGCCTCACCCTTCTGCTCCCCCTCCACCACATGAGCTCTCCTCAGAACCGATTCATTCTTTTCCAGGCCCTCCGTGGGCTCCATTCCCGGGCCCTCTGTCCAGCTTTGGGAAGGGGTTCACTCCCCTCCTCGCACTGCTCCCATCCCAGTGCTCAGGCCGGTGCCCGCCCTGGCTCTGCGCTCCCTCCACTTCGGTCTCCTTGTCTCCGTCTCCAAGGTTACACAAACCGCTTCCCGCTCCTCTCCTGAGCTCCCAGTGGGATTTCCCGATGCTGTTCACCAGCTGGGTTTTGTTCCTTGTTGCCTTTCCCAGTTCTCCCACACCTTTCTGCATCTGGCCCCTGCATCCTGCCTTGGAGAGCATCCTTTGCACCTGGCTAAAAGGAAGGCAGGACTTTGCACACCCTCTCTCTAGAGAAATTCCCCTGGAGCTCAGGGCTGAGCATCCAGGACCACTCCAGGGCATCCTGGTTGAGCTGGCAGCTGTTGGGAAGACCCCAGACTGCTCCCTCGACGAGGGGTGGGTTTCCACATGGGCTCCCTTCAGGGAAACCAAGTGAGGAGCTGCTCATCCTGGTGGGAATCAGGGCAGCAGGAGAGCAAACGTGAACACACAGTATTTATTTCTTTATTGTTGGCTGTAGTCGCAGCCGTGGGGGCAGGAGCAGGCTCAGCCCCAAAAAATGTACCCTGCGGTGCCTCTCTGCCTGTCCCCTCGTCACAGAGGGGCTCCCTGGGGCCAGAAAGGGGACTGGAGACCTGCCAGACCACCCCGCAGCAGGTGTCCCCACAGCAAACCCCTTCAGGGCGAGCATTTAGGGACACTGCCTCGAGATAATGACAGGGAGGTTTAATCCTTTCTGCAGGGGCTTTTCAGCTCTTACAGCCTGGAAAGTGATTGGGGTGGTGGGAAAGCAAAGCAAACCCCAAACCCCTTCCCAGATGTATGAGCAGCCTGAAATATATCTGGCTTCTCTCTCTGCAATAACTGAAGGGAACAAGAGCAGATGTTTATAGGTCACGCTGCTGTTTCTTTGCCTTCTCTTTTTTTGACGAAGAGTTTATTTTATTTTACTCCAATTTCTTCTGCTGTCAGAGAGCTGCTTTGCAGCGTTCCCTCTCCTCGGGCGGCATCACCGGGCACCAAACCCGGCAGCCTTTCGTGTCGGAGGGGATACTCCCGGGCACAGCGAACCCCCCGGCAGCGGTGCAGGGACACAGAGCCTCGGGGAGACCCTCGGAAAGTGCGGGCGAGCCCCGGGCTGTTCCCGCAGCGTGGACGGGAGGTGGCACTGCTGCACCGGCGCAGGGACCGCATCCCCGCGCATCCCCGCGCATCCCCGTGCCGCCACAATTAGCCAAGGGCTCTAATAAGACCCCCAAGGTTCCGTGGCGACACCCACCCTGGTCGCAGTGTCCCCCCCCCGAGGTGGCAGCCTGGTTCCCACCGGGGCGGGACTGACCGTGTCCCCACGCCGCTGCTGGCCCCGCGGAGGTGAGGATGCCGCGAGTGTTGCCCCCATGGGCAGGGCTGTCTGCGTCCGCCACAGATGTGTTGGTCCCCCAGGAGCTGCGGCAGCCAGAGATGTCCCTTCAGAATCCTTTTATTCGTGTAGAAATAAAGGCTCTTTCTGCCTCCTGCCAGGCACTCAGCTCAGCCACACCAGGGAATGCAACAGGTCACTGCAGTCCCTAGTGCGGCCCCAGTGCTTTTGGGGTCACATCATCCAGCCCAAAACACCCCCAGTGCCTTTGGGGTCAGAGCATGCAGCCCAAAACCAGCCGGGGAGAGCCTGGTCCTGTCCCACTCCCAGGGGCATCACCAGATACATCTCCCTGTTTCCACTGGCACAGCAGAAGGGCAGAAGGACTGATCCTCCCCCTGGGGGCATGTTCCCAAAAGAAAGGTCTTGGAACAGGAGAGATTGCTCTCTCAAGGCTTTTCTTTTTGTGAAAGCTCTTTTGAAGGGGGGAGTTTGGAGCAGAGGAGAGTTCAGACAGATCTGATTCCTCTATCTTAGACAAACACACTCGCCTTTCCCTGACTGCAGATCAACAGGACATGTTCCAGGGAAAGATCATCTCGAAAGAAATGGATTTTCCCCCTACTGCTTTGCCATTTTTGCTTGTATTTCTGAAAGCCGGAGTGACGGGTTGTGAACTTTAAGGAGTGATTTCTATTCCTTGCTCTCGTCTGACATGTGGGCAGTGGGACTGCAAGCTGAGGAGGGAGACAGGGCTGGAACAGCTCGTGGAGGATGCAGGGAGCAAGGCAGCAGCATCTTGACTCCCAAAGCAGCGTCTTCTTTGAGCCTGCTGCAGGAAACTGTGCAGGGCAGGAGGTGGCTGTCAGGAAGGGGCAGGGCTGGGGCTGCTCTCACCTGTTGCCCCTTTGCCTTTGCCCGGTGCCTGGGGGATGTTCTGTGCAGGGGGCAGTGCCACAGCAGCACAGGCTCGGTGCTAATTGCAGGAGCAATAAACACCAAGAACATCAATAGAGTGATGGCATTTAATTAATACCCAATGGCTCATATGGATTTCTACATTAGATCCACATTAACGTGAGATTCTCTGATCCTGAGTAATATTAAGGAACAAATATTAAGGATTAGCATAGGTGCTCCAGCCCTTCCCATTGCCAGGGACAGGGAAGTCACTGGAGCTGTGTTGGGATGGCACCTGCCCTGTCCTTCCCCTTCCCTGGGGGTTCTGGCTCTTTCCTCTAGCACAGGGCTTTTCCAGCAGGTCCTGCCCAGCTGGGCTGCCCGCATCCACAAATGAAAACCCTGAGAAATGGAGATGGAATTTCTGAGCTCCACCCAAACCCTGCACCCTCCACATTAAGTGAAGCTCCCCCTCAAGCACCGCAGCCTTTTGAGTTTTGTATGAAACACTCATTATACCTTTGGTGTGACAAATGATTGAAAAGTGTAATTTGAAAGCTAAGCTCCCCATCACACTCTTCCCTATTGTTTATTTGCCAGCTCCAAACGGGTTGGCTGCCAAGGAAAGTAATCAGAAGGTAATAGCCTGATATCGGATGAATCCCCAGAGCTGCCAGCAAGCTGGAAAACTACAATCTCGGTGCCGCCTGCAGTATTGATGCGCTGAAAATAATTGTGTAGAACAGCAGAGCTGGGATCAAACTTGGGCTGACACTTGGCGTTGTACGGCTCGCGTTCAGCGCGGTCTGATGTGGTTATTTGTGACTGGCTCGGGGCAAGGCAGCCAAAAGTGTCTCAGGGAGAGCTGCTGTGCTCTGTTTGCCCATGTAGACGAGAAAACACCTTCCCAAAGCAAAAGTGCATCTCTTTATCTCTGTCCCTCCCTCCCTGACTTGCTTCTCACTTCCCCTCTTGCTGCGATCCCAGGAAAGTGTTGATTTTATTGAGTGTGGCAAGTGGCAGTTCATTAAAAAGTGGGAGCAGATGGGGAAGGGATTGTAGAAGAAGATTAATGATGCGCACCGACAACTAAATCGGCCCAGGTTCTGGAGTAAACACAATCACGGCGGCTTCCTGGGAGTGGGTAATCCTCCTCTGACAGCTCTGGCCTCGTTAGCCGGCCGGAGCTAACGAGGAGGGATGCCACGGCAGCTCCCGGCGCTGAGGAGTGGATGGAAGGCATGACATGGCCTTTGTGGTGGGGACCCCTGCTCTGGTGACGATGACAGCAGGGACTGTGTGTCCATGGAGGTGGCGGGGCTGATGCTGGGTGATCTAGGACATCGTGGTGGCTGCCCTGCTCAGGGAGTGGCTGTGCAAACAGAGCGGTGATCTCCTGGGATTGCTGATGCAGTGGGTTCCATCTCCTCTCCAGTGCAGGGTTTCTCCATCCCTCCCTGCCAGCTCTGCCCACTGCTCCTGGCCGAGCTGTGCCTGTTACCTCTGACAGTACCAGTGCCTGGCTCTGGGAGCCAGTTAGCAGTTGTGGGTGGATGGATGCCCAGGGCGAGACAGAGCCCTGCTGCCTTGCTGTATACTGTCTGGCTCCTGCAGACTGCTCTACATTCCCATCTGGGATGCTCGCTGATGCTGCTTGCTTGGGGAAACAGGGCTGTCCTCCTGACATGGACGAGTGGGGCCGCTCATTAAGCATCTTAAAAGCCTGCCAGCAGCCTCTGCTCCTTTTTCCTCACCTGCCTCACCTGTCCTGGCCCCACGGCTCCTTTCATTCCGTGCCAGGCCTGACCTCTCCGCCAGGCTCTGCCATGTGCTGATGGAGAGGCCGCTCACCGGTGAGTGTCTCCACCGCCGGATTTAAATACAGGGTACATTTGTCTTGCAGCAGGACGGCTGGCTCCTGCCAGCCTCCCCTCCGGAGGACAAGCCTTTCATTATGGATGGGGCTGTAATTTTGCTGCAATTTCCAGAAAAGCGCCCGGCTCCGTGTTTAAGTGCCGGCGGGGAGGGGAGCGGGATGGGGCTCGTCCATGCGGTGCGTTCAGTGGTGGCAGGGAACTCCCAGAGGCTGCTGCTCCTCGCTGATGTCCTGGGAGATGCCACCCCTCAGGGGACTGCAGAGCAGGATCCAGGCAGGATGGTGGAATTCCATGGATCCATCCAGGCTGCTGTCCCTGTTGATGGGACATGATGGTTGTCACCGCTGCCGTCCCTGCCTTACCCACTGCCGTGGCCACCCGGCATAGGGGGATGCGGCCAGGGAGAGCCACTGCCCAGCTGAGCCACTGCCAAGGGCATAAATAATTTAATAAAGGAACTTTGGAAATTATATCGTCCTAAATAATATAATAAACCCTAATTTACTCACATTTATCTCCCGGAGTTTTTTCTGAAAGCAGTAATCTTGCATCTTCTACAGTGATGGATTAGCAGGAAGGAAACTCCGCTGGGGAATAAAAACCCACATCGTGTAGTTTTTGACATGTTATTATTCAGTTTTATCTTGGGTTGCTCATTCCTGGGCCATTACTCATGTTTGCAGGGATTTTTCTCCCCCCTTATTTATTTATTTTTTTATCATGACCAGAAGCAGAGATGTCAACAAATCATCCTACTTTCCCTGCTCCATTTGGAGGGGCCAGTGTGGCATAGCTGGAAGGGTCCCTGTGGCACTGCAGAGACCGGGGACGATGGCACCGTGCCGGGTCCCACTCGCCCTCCCTGCAGAGCTCCTGCCGTGGTGGGCAGGGAGGGACACGACTTAATTAATCTGTGAGTTTCTACCAGATCCGATCGATGGAGTAGATCACAGCTGCGAGTTCTGCTTGTTCTGAGGGCGCTTAATAAAATAAACCAGGTGGGGAGCTGGGGTCTGGCTGGGCAGGGAGTCAAAAGAGTGATGTTGTGGCATGTGCCATGACCCAGGAGGGACATTGCAGGTGGAACAGGTGGCACTGCTCCCCTTCTCCATGCAGGGTGGCTGCCTCAGCACCAAAGACTTGGGAGCCATTGGGAGCTTTAATTATTGCTAAAACTTGGGCTTTATTACCTATTAGCTGCTCTGAGTGGCAATGCAGGATGCAGTACCCAGTGTTGTTCCCTCGGAGGGAAGGATTTTTGGCTGCCTTGCTTAAGTCACAAGGAGGTTATTAAATAACTGCAATTACACGAGGAGTACCGGGATGGTGCCTCTCATTTATTACCGCTGGTTTGTTTACTCCCAGGCTTGAAAGAAATGGTGGGAATTGGAGCAGGAGCCAGGGCCCAGCAGAGCCACCACGGCACAGGATTGTCCTGAACCTCAGAGTGGAGTGGATCAGAGCAGTCCAGCCCAGTGGGACCTCCCAGTGAAAAAATAGGAAAAAATTCTTTGCTTTGAGAGTGATGAGGCACAGGAGCAGGCTGCTCTGGGAAGCTGTGGCTGCCTCCTCCGTGGAAGTGTTCAAAGCCGGGTTGGATGGGGCTTGGAGCAATCTGGTCTAGTGGAAGATGTTCCTGCCCCTGGCAGGGGTTTGGAACGGGATGAGCTTTAAAGCCTCTTCCAGCACAAACCATTCTGGGATTTACAATTCTACAAAACCAGACCCAGTGATGGTGGTCAGCAGATCAGGACTGCCCCAGCTCTGCTCCCACCCCAGCTCATCCACCTGCCTCAGCTGAGAAGCACAGGCAGGTGGGAATCTCTTCCTCTGTGTACAAATACAGAGCAGCCCTGTTTGTTTGTGTTTGCTGTGAATGTGCCTGCTGCATACACACACTAAATATATATATATATATATATATATATATATGCACAGAGACTGGGCTGGGAAGCACACAGCTCGCAGTGGGAAGGGGCTGGCAGAGCAAAACACCCTGGAAGACATCCAAAAATACAGGAATGATGGAACAAACGAGCCCCCCGGCTGACGGGGGAGGCAGAACTGCTTTCCTTTCTCCTTCACTGCTGCAGGCACTGTCCGAGGGCTCCGCCAGCCCCTCCTGCTCCCCCCGAGCATCCTTTGCATCATCCTGGTGGAAGAAACAAACTGGAAGAAGAAAGCACCCTGCAGTGCTGAGCTAGTGGGGTGCAGAGGGGGCTCTGCAGCACTGTGGGAGGATTCTGCCCAGCCCCCAGCCCAGTGTCCTGCACAGCCCAGATCCCACTGGGGTGTGGGATCAGGCACAGCTCTCCCATGGCCATGAGCCTGGCCAGCAGCTCCCTGTTTGCACATCCGTCTCCGAGTTTGCTCAGCTCAAGCTGGACCATGGTGAGCAAATGAGTGGCTGTTTATCCTCACGCTAATGAAGAGCCGGTGAGCACTGCCCATTAAGAACCTGAAGGTGGGCAGTGTGTGCAGAGGACATGTGGACAGGGCAGGGTATTTTCCATGCAACACCTGTCCAGCCACCAGTTTTCCAACAAGCCCAGGCTTTCCAGCCACACCAGCATCTGTTCACTCCCATGTCAGTCCCAGCGTTTTCCCCCCAAGCCAGCAGCAGCTCCCGACCGCCTGCTCTCATGGAGCGCAAGGAAATCACATTTATTGCAAATAGGGATGTTATTGAGACAAACAAGGAGATTATTAGGGGCTCCTGGAATTGTCAGTGTGGGATGTTTAATTAGAGCTCAGCTGTGACACTCATCATGCCCCGCTGCTCTGCTCTGATCCCAGCTCTGTACCCCGAGGCTTTCCCACCTCTCGGAGCACGTGGAGCCAGCTCATCCCCCAACTTCCTCCTCAAATACCTGCTCCAGACTCTCAAGGTGAGCACGATGGGGGTCAGTCGCGCTCCAGCGTTGATTACAGAGTCGGCAGGAGCTGCTAAGATTTCTAATTAAGATTAAAGAATGCACACAGCTTATAAATGCTTCCCAGGAATGTATAATTTGATTTTCTTGTTTTCTTGTGTGTCCTGCTCCCAAGCCAGCTCAGATGGCTCCTGGCCACAGGCTCCAGCTGCTCTTTCCCATCCCATGGATGTAGACTGAGGATCCCAGTGCCACTGTCCCTCCTGCAGCATCATGGGCAGGAGTGGCCCTGAAAAATACCCTGGTGAAGGTTCAAGGAGGACAGGCAGGGCCCCCTGGCCAGGTGCTCTGCTACTTTGGGCAAGGAGAAGGCATGATTAGCCCACAGCACCTTAAAGAGAGCTTGGGTGTGATTCCTGCATCAGGAGAGCCACCAGTGGATACCAGTGTCCCCAGTCACACCACTGGCCCCATTCCCAACCTGACCACTGGCACAAGGCAAGCCCAGAGCCAGCAAAGAGCTCTCCACTTCAGGTACCTGAGCAGGGGGACAGCTGTGCATCAAAATTTATTCAAAACTCCCAGGAAACCTGGATGAAGTGTAATTATCTCAGCTCAATCAACCCGGATTAGCATAACATCCAGTCACCCATCAGACGGGGTTTGATTTCTGGGATCAAAGCCGCGCTGTAGCCGCTGATTAGGCGGGTGCAGGGGAGGTGGGAGAGGGAAGCCGTGTCCACCGCTGCTCGCCTCTTCCCAGCCTTCCAAGTTAACTTTTCCCTCCCAAACTTCATCCCACCAGGCGGGCCCTGACTTGCTGAGTGCCCACTGCATGCTCCTCACTGCACAGCATCGCTCCTCACGCAGCATCTAACCCTCTGCTCACTCTCCCTAATTAACAACTAAATATAGATCTTAATTAAGGCACTGATGAATTTAATTTGGAGTGGCATTACTGCCTTAACTTCCAAAGCTCAACGCCTTGTTTGGATAATGTATAATATAAGCTAAATGAGTGCTTACTTGTTACCACTATAAATAATTCCTCACAAATCCCTTCAGATACGTCTCAGTCACTAATCCATCTCCTCCTACAGAATATTCACAGACACCAAGTGTCTTCCTGCAGATTTTAACATAAACCTCCAACATAAACCTCGTGCCAAGTCCCCCCTTGGAGCCTGGTGCCTGGTGGGGAGGGAAATGGGAAAGGTAGCAGCATGGGGTGGCAGAATAGGGAGTTTGGGGTGAAATCATCTCAGCCCTAGTGTCTCCTGCAAGAAGCCTGAACTGAGGATGCCTGGCAGCTCCTGGGGTGCTCTAGGGCCACCACATCCCAAGGAGTCCCAGGTGGGAGCAGGTTCTGCAGCCCTCAGGACAGTGCTGGCACAGGATCGTGGCCAGGGAATGCAGATCGTTCTGCAGGTGTTGGAGCTGGAGTGGGGCACTGGGGGCACCACATGGATACCTGGATTAGAGCCAGCGGGAGGGCAGCTATCAGGTACAGCAGGAAGTCAGATAGTCAGGAATCAGCTCCTGCCTTTGATTAAATAACATCCACAATAATTTTCCTCTGCAGAGCAAGTCCAGAACAATGTTGAGAAGAGAAATAAACCCCTACGTTTGCTCTGCACTCAGCCCCAAGCTGCAGTTGTGTCTTGCTGCTCAAAGGATTTCTGGGAAAGCTCTGCCACTTTTATTCCTTAAACACAGAGCAAAACAATCAATGGGGTTTTGATATTGCCTAAGCCCTGCAAACCTCTTTCATGGGAAGGAATGGTGAGTGGATAGAGCTGTTATGGCCTGAAAAGATACAAGCACAGGAAAAGGCACAGCTGGAATTCCCTGTGCTCCCACTTCAATGACTTTGTACAGACAAAACAAGGACACACTGCTGCCCATCCCTGGGACCAACTATAAGCCACCCTCTGCTCCATTTTCCTAGCCCGGGCTCCATCAGATACCACAGATGGATCCCTTTGCTTTCCCACCTCCTGTGCCCATTGTTTCCTCACAGAGGTCACAATGCTTCACAAGGAATTTAGTCCTGCTCTGCCTTTTTTACAGCACAAGTGTGTTAAAAACAGATCCAAGACTCTTCTAATTTGCTCACCGCTGAAGGAAAATGAACATTTGGGATCCTGCCTAATAAAACCAGCCTGGTGACAGACGTGTGGATGAGCTGGCCAAACTGCAAGCATTGGAAGGGCGTGACCTCAGGGAAACACCAACCCTTGGATGGCTGGGCACGGCATTGCTCGGGCACATGGTGTGGGCTCATCATTGTGGGGCTCTGAGTGGCACCACGGATGTCCTGGCTGCCTTCCCAGTGGATCACAGGCAGCCCGGCAGTGCTCGAGGAGGGACAGGAACGGGAGCTGTGCCATCACCCTGCTGATGGCAGCAATGCCATCACCCTGCTAATCACAGCAGCTGCCCCGTGGGCGCTCAGCCGTGCCCTGTGCACTGGGCTGTCAGCGCTTCCCTGGGAAGGATGTGGCCCACGTTGGTGTGATAAAAGCCAGTTAACCCCACGCTTGGGTCACAGGGACATCCTTCACTGGAGGTGGAGAACACATGTCCCCTGCCCTCTCAGGGCCACCAGGGTGCTGTGCCAGACCTGGGCAGGCCCACAGCCGGGTTGGGCACTGCTCCCTGCCCTGTCCCTGCTCTGCCTGTCTGCTCTGCTTCCCTGCTCCCTGCTGTCCCGGTACAAATCATTTGCTCAGATAACAGATGACGTGTTTATCCCAAGGGATACAAGCCTGAATATTAGGATGTCAAAACCAGCTGCATTTGCAATACGTTACTGTCAAATGGAGAATAAAAAGGGAGTTGCAGTTATTTAATTTGGTGCCAGAGCAGGAGAGCAGGAGCTGGGGGAGCAGCGTCTGCTCCCAGGCTGGGATCCAGACCCCTGGACCTGGCAGGAGCTGCCTGGAAGTCTGGGGAAGGCAGGGGCTGGGGGTTTGCTGCTGGGAAGTTGCTGCATTGCTGCACTGCCTCTCCTCCCCCTCACACCAGAGCCTGGGAGTGGGAGAAGCTGCCTCGTCTGCGGGCAGGTCGCGGGGGGCACACGGCAGCTCATTCATCCGTGCCAGAAAAATTTGTACTTTAAAAAATTTGTTGGGAAAAGAAAGGCTTTTTTGAAGACAAACATCCCAGCTCCTTGGGGAAGGCTCCGAGTTTGCAGAATACCAATTAAAAATATAAAAGTGCTTTTTAAAAAAAATAAATCTATAAAGGCAAGTTCTGAGATCAGGAGAGGGGGTTGGGAGTGGGTTGGCACATTTTGTCCTTTGGCAATAACAAGTCGAGGGGAGGGAGGGGAGGACTGAAGAATAGTACCTGCTGCAAATCAAAGGCAGCAAGGTGTGTCTCAGCTCTTTGACTGGCTTGGGCATAGTTGGGTGCCAGGAGAGCTGCCACCTCCTCTCACCTTGTGCCCTGGAAGAGCAGGGCAGCACGTGCTCAATGGCATCAGGTTCCTTTTGCCCCGTCTGAGTCCCCTGACTTCACAGCAGCACTACCTGCCTCAGGTGGCCTTCACAGAGGTGGCAGTGGGGCAGGGGACACTTATCCTCTGTCACCTCAGGGCCCGATGAGTGACAGCCTGCCCGTGGCAGGGACCAGAGCCTCCCTGCTGATGCTGAGATAATGCACTGGGTAATAGTTTTCGACATATTTCATTGAAATATAACAAAATATTTGCATAGCTTTATTAGATAAAGGGGAGCTGACTGGAGGCAGAGCTCGTTTGGAAATACGATGTGAAAATTCATTTAAAATGAGAGAATCTGGAAGCTTAAGTTTATGGTAATAGATTGATCGCCCAGAGTAGCTAATGACTCCCAACAAATAGATCTCAGTCCCTGCATCCTGTTTCCCTACTTGGCTGCTGCCCTGGAGTTACTAAATTCCCATTTATGGGGTGAATTGGGGCTGTGGATGCCAGCTCCGAGCTGGACTGGGAATGCTGGGAGCCTGTGGCACATGGGGAGTGGGTGCGATGGAGCAGGAGGAGGAAGGAAAGGGCTGCGTGACTCCAGGATAAATGCCTGGGTTTAATTTCCATCTCCTCGATGCTGAAGCAGATTGAAATGAAGCCACCGAAAAGCTGCAGATGAGAGGTGGGGAAATTAATAATGTCATAGTAATAATAGTAATGAGTGGCTGTGCGTGTGCTAATTAGTTTGGAGCCCTCTCCAGCTCAGGTGCACCTGTGCGTGCCGGGCTCACCAGCTCCAGGAGGAGCTCCCAGGTGGGGACCAGCTCTGCCTGAGCTGGGTTCTGTCCTTAGAACCAGGGCTGTCCCAGGGGGTGACTGAGCTAATCCAGGGCCTTTAAATAGAGGTGTCCCCACTCAGCTCAGGGCTGCAGGACCTGGCCTGTGTGGAGTCTGCTTGTGCTGCTGGTGATAGGAGACACTCACTGCTGCAGGAACCCCAAGCAAGTCGAGACCCAGCACATGGAAATTCTGTGTAAAAGGAAAATTGTGTGTGTTTTGGCAAGGGGGAGATGGAGCCCTGAGTATGAGCCTTCCCTGGGCAGGTGTTTTCTGTTTCCATCCTGCAAAGGGTGTCCACGAAACAGCTCCGAGCTGAGAAATACCCTGCTCTGTATCCATGTGTTTAAGTGGTCTGTGCCTTGGTGTGTTAGGCAGTGGAGCAGTGGGCAGTGCGTGAGCCAGCTGGGGATGCTGGTGAGTGATATAGTGCTCCCACATGCCATCACACCCTGGCACAGCCCGTGGATGATCACTGCGAGAGGCTTTCAGGGAACATGGGAGGAACAACGGGAGCCGTGTTGTGTGGGAGCAAGGACAATGTGGAAAAGGTCCCTGGAGCCACCTGTGGCAGGGACAAAGGCACACAGTGAATTTCTGGCTTTCAGTGCCTGAGCTGAGCTTCTCCTTTTAAGCTGTGGGCAGGTGTGGGAGGGGAATCAGTGTGGGAGGGAGGATGGAAGGGAGAGCAGATGAAAGAGAGAAGGAAATATGCCAAGCAAGTGGGCAGCTGGTCCCTCTACATGACTTTCCAGTCATTTGCCTGTTTGGCTCAAGGGTTTGATGAGAGAAAGCACTGTCTTTGTGGTGTGGGTATGTGCTGGGTCTCAAGAAGTTTTGGGGAGGGTGTTGGCCAATCAGTGGAGCGCTGCAGGGCTCTGGTGCTAAAGGAAAACCAGCTCTTGAGAGATGCTGTGCCAGGTCCCAGCTGGTGCCAGCTGGCTCCTGCTTGGCAGCCTGCTGGGACAAAGTGATCCTGGGGGTACCACAGAGTCCCAGCGCCCTCCTTCCCCAGCTGTGCACTGGGTACATCTGGGACAGGCTGGAGGGGGTCCAGAGATCTCATTTGCTCTTTGCTTACAGCAGTTTCCCTAAATTGCACAAAGTCCAGGGGCGGCCTTGGCTCAAACCTTTCCTCAGACACCACCTGCCCGTGGGGTTCCACAAGCACCTGGTACTTCAGTCTTGGTATTTCCCTCATGGGGATGGTGCTCAGGGGGCTGGAGAGAGAAACCTTCTGGTTACAAGGGGAAAGTTGAGGATTTTTCCGCACAAAGCTGCACCTGGGAAGAGCATAAAGGGAGCCCACTGAAGGCAGCAGCCTCATCCCTCGCTCGTGTTTCAGTGCTGTTCCCATTAGTATTCGAGGCTGGTCAGAGCAGCCACTTAGGCCTGGAGACAGCTCTGCACAGGCACAGTGGAAATGTCTTTATAAATGACCGCCGGGTTTGAGTGACGTGCCCTTCTTAAGCTAAATAAAATGAAAGATAAACCTTCTAAAAAATACATGAGCTAAACATCCCTTCCACACTTCATTATGCAAACGGCTCTGCCCCTCTCCGCAGCAATTAGCTGCTCCATCCCTGCTCAGGGTGCTCTGGTGAGGAAGCTGGGCCCTTCTCCTCCTCTTCCTTGCTGGGAATGGAAGAGAAAACCATTGGCTGTTTGAATCTGTAATGCTGAAGTGGAGTTTTGGAACGTTCTGGTGTAAATGTTCATCTTTAATGACCATAAGGTGTGTCCTGGCTGGGCTTTGGGGAATGAGTATCTGTGGGAAGCAGCCAGAGAGCAGAGAACCCCTTTCCCTCTCTGATAGGGACATCTCTGGTGTGTTGTGGGGGACTCTGGCTGTGGGTCCTCCAAGGGTTGGCAGTGCTTTTCTTGCGAGCAAGTTAGGGTTGGACATTAGGAGACATTTCTTCATGGAAAGGGTTGTCGGACGTTGAAATGGGCTGCCCAGGAAGGTGGTGGCATCCCCATCCCTGGAGGTGTTCTAGAAATGACTGGATGTGGGACTCAGTGTTCTGGTCTGGTTGCCAAGGTGGTGACTGGTCAAAGGTTGGACTCCATGATCTCAGAGGTCTTTCTCAAACCAAATAATTCCGTGATGACCAGGGCGAGTGGCACTGCGTTGGTGAGAGGAGAGTTGCTGTACCCCCTTTCCAGCCACAGCACCACCTGTGGTTTCATCTCTGACTGCTTCTGTCCTTGTCAATGCACTGTC
The DNA here is from genome assembly GCA_013396755.1 of Sclerurus mexicanus. Classification (NCBI taxonomy): domain Eukaryota; kingdom Metazoa; phylum Chordata; class Aves; order Passeriformes; family Furnariidae; genus Sclerurus; species Sclerurus mexicanus. The sequence continues at coordinate 404,625 of VWZF01000488.1, read as the reverse complement.
CCCTCCCTCGTGCTCCCTTAATGAGTCACTCCTACTCAATGTACACAATGTAAGTTTACAAGTTATTAATCTTCCTCTGAAGCCATTCCATCGGTGCGATCTCTCCCCGCTGGTGCCCGCGCTCTGCCAGTGCCCCTTATCAGGTTTGCAATTTGGGATCTCTGTTAAGTGCTTGGAAATCAATTTTCAGCTTATTTTGTGCTACAAAATTTGCCATGCCTGAATCTCTGATACTAATTGAACAAGAGCAATTGATGTTTTAGTAGTAATTAAAGATGGTAATTATTACCAAATGTCCCCGTGGCCCTGCATGTTTGCTTTGGACTTGTCAAAACTGGAGGCAGGCAGAATCAATCTTAATAAAGTTGGGACTTCAAAGCTGCTTCCTGGTAATGGCTTTCCACAAGGTTGGTGAGGAGCGTGAGGGGAAGATAGGGAGAGAGTTTGGAGCCTTGTAGAAGGCAGGGACATTAATGGGTGCTTCCTAATTAAATAAATTTAAGAAAATCTTCATCCAAAATGAAAACTCCTTATTGCTTTGTAGTCCTGGAGTCACTGTAAGTGGGTTTGGAAGTCACAGGGATGCGGTGGCTGTCCCAGACCTCACTGCTGGCCCATTCTCTCGCCAGCAGCGGGAGGGCTCCTGTGCTTGGCTGTGGCTTCTAATGACACTTACGGTGCTGCCGGGACCATGCCAGCCCCAACACGCCATGCTGGCGGATGAATTGCTGACCTATTTATCAGCACCTGCTTTACCAACATCTTTCCCTCTGATGCCAGACCCGAGTAACCCCCTCAGGACATAGGGAAGGTAAGTTTAGGAGACATCCCGTGGGGATGCAATATGGACAGCAGGAAGAGGGAAGGAGGAGAAACCTCTGTGCAGGAAGGCTGGTGGTGCCCGGATGCATCCCGGGGTGGGTGAGCCCGTGGGTGTGGAGATGCTCCAGCTGCCAGCCCAAAGGGGAGTGTGCCAGGACAGGTATCTCTTCGGGCTCCTGCCTGGCTTCATCTGCTTCTGCCTTCCCGTGAGGCAAATGCAGCTTCTTGGCTGAAATGTCTCCTGGCTGGTATTTCTGCAGGCACAGGCTGGATCAGGCCTGCTGAATCGCTGCCTCTGTGTCCCCATGGAAACAGATGCGGGATGCTGCAGAGCACGGCTCCGGCTCTGGAAGCTGGTCCTCATCCTCGCTCCCTGGCAGAAGAGCCCTTGAACGGGAGGCGGGGGGGGGCCAAGCCCCATCTCCATTTTGCCTTAGGAGAGCGAGACCCTCTCTTCAGGGGAAAATGGAAATGTAATCAGATCGGCTTGTGTGGAGCAAATAGAAAATCAGTTTTAATAAAGGCAGAAGAAATGCAAAGCAGCCGCTTGTGACGGAAATGGTGCTAAATAGACACCTCTTTAAGGAAAACTGCTCCAGGGATGTTTATCGGAAGATGCACAGCCCTGGGCTCCCTCCTGCTCTCTGTTGTTATCCTGGCTGGAGCAGCCTTCACCACTGGGAATGGCATTTGGGCAGCAGCACCCTCCATGGAGAGGCACTGGGTACCCCGATCCCTGCACCCCTCCCTGGGGGGCTGCCCACACTGCAGCCCCTGCAGAGGGGAACGACTCTCACTGGCGCCGCAGGGCTCAATTATAGCTCAGAGGAGGCACTTTGCCTTTATTGCTTTCATTTATTACCCAAGGCCCAGTGCCTGTTTTCTGAGGCTGCTATCTGGTCACATCGTGGCCGATAAGCAATGCTGGTCTGTCTTTATAAGACAGCCAAAATTTATCACTTTCCACTTATTTATTTATTTGGCAGGACTCTGGTGGTGGCCTGTATTTTTCTTCCAGTGACGTTTTGCAAAAGGCTTTATTTTCTCATTCAGCCCCAGGGAAAAAACCCAAGCCAAAAGAGGAGGCAGCTCTGTAATGAACCCCACTGGAAGCAGGTCCAGGAGATAAGTTTGTGTTGGATTCCCACGGTGCATCCACTTCCGGGCTGCTCTGACACTGCTGCTGGTGCCTCAGCACTTGTCAGCCACTGTTTGGTTTGATTCTCTGAACGAGCTGTTGAATTGTGCCTGGGTTTTTGAAGTGCAGGATCGGGGAGAGCACTTCACTTCCAGTGAGGGGGCAGAGCTGGAGTGCAGGGTGGTTTTTCCCAGTTTGACCCCCTTCCCAGTGGGAGCTGGAGGTGGTGAAGCTGGGGTAGGGGTGCAGAGGCTGGGTGAGCTCACTGGTGGGTTGCGTGGCAGTGCCGAGGAGGAGACGTGAGCTGCTGAGTGGAGCAGACAGCGTGGGAGAGACCTGCGAGTCTGTGCAGCATCGCGAGTGTCTGCACGTCTCTCTCTCCCTTCCTGTAGCAGGCAAAGCAAGCTCCACTTACAGCAAAATCCTGGCAGTGAATGAAACAAAACAAGGAGGAATTTAAAGCATGGAGTCTTTGAGAGCCCTGAGGAACAGGCTCCCTGAAAGCTTCCCTGAAAGAGATTCCTGGAATGATGCACCGTGTGTCTGCGGGGCTGTGTCAGTGGAGCCTGAGCCTGTCTGGAGCTGGTGCTGGTGGGTGACATGTGCCAAGTGCCTGGCTCTCAGGGACATGGGGTTCCTGTGGCATCACACTGAGGGTGGCCTTGATTCTCCAAATCTCCCTCTGTCACAGCCCCTTGAAAGACCATTGCAAGGTTCCTGCAAGATTGGTGCCCACCATTTCTGCTCCAGAGCCACGTCTGAGGTGCAGAGACTGGTGCTGGCATCCCTGGGCATCTTCAGGATGTTCCTTATGTGGTGGCACCAGGGCAGAGCTCTGGGGGCAGAAGTTTCATAGGAGCCACCATCCTCAGTTCCTGCTGGGAACCAATGAATTAAACACCCCAGCCCTCCTTTTTTTCTTGTCTCAGTGACTTTCCCCAATGGGAAGGTGTTCAAGGGAAAAAGCACAAGTATTTCTCCTTTTCTACCAATCCTTCCCAAAGGAAAGAGCCGGGTGTTTGGAGGGGCAGAAGGAATGGAAACACACACAAAGACAAGGCAGGATCAGTAATTGGCCAGCCATAATTTCATAATTCATCTCTGTGAAACACAATGAAATTAAAAGAGTTTAGATTCCAAAGTGTAATGATCATCAATTAAATTCTGCCGGGGTTGAGTTTCCCTCTCATTTGAATTTTATTTTATTATTATGACTTCTCTGTGATTGCGAGAGGATGAAAACAAAAGCTGCTGCTGGAGGTGGCGGTGGGGGGAATTAGAGCCGGCAATTACTGCTGGGTGACAGAGGAACCGAGGGAGAGGCGGCTTCTCCTCGGCCCGCACCAGGCGCAGGCAGGGGCATCCATCATCCTGAGCCTAATCAGTTAATGCTGATAAACTGCCAGCAATAACTGACAATTGAGCTGGGGGCTCTGGGCTCGGAGTTCATTCATTTTGAAAGTGCCATAACTAACCCATTAAACCCAGAAAAGCACAAAAGCAGAGCCCTGGCCCCTGCCTGCTGCCCTAATGAAGGCTGCTGTTGATTCTTTTAAGTGTGGATGATGATGTGTTTAGAGGCTATTGATGCCAGAGGTTTAGCCCAGGCTGGAAAAGCCTCTTGACGCTTTGAAGAAAGGATTCTGTGTTTATCCCTGGCAGCTTTTGCCCTGGGTGCCGGCTCCCGCGGTAATCCCAGGGGAGACGGGGCGGTGGGGGCTCTGCAGCTCAAGGGCTGGGGCTGGGCTGAGCCTTGGGTGCCTGTAGGATCCAGCCCTTAGAGTGGTGTGATGATTGTGCATAACGCAGCTGTTCCCTCCGGGAATTCCCTCTGTGGGATGGATCGCTTATGTCTCTCTTAAATTACAGGTGCAACTAACTGGAGCTCAGCTGCCTCTTGGACCGCAAAGCTTGGCTGTGTATCCACTGACACTAGTGATGGTTAAACACGTCCACCAACACACAGCCCCAGTTGCTCCAGGGAAATATGAGCTTGGCCAGATGCTGCTGGAGCTGTAGATGCTGCTTCCCACCTTGGACCGCTCTCCTGCCTCGCTCAGCGCCGGGAGTTGCTGGAGGAGTGTGAGGTGAATGGTTTGACCCCCAAGACGACAAATCACAGAAGCTGATCCCCACGGGAAGCTCTGCGCACAGACCAGGGACCAAGGGGCAGGGGGGATGTCTGGGCTGATTCACCACCCCAGGGCTCGGGGTCACTTCCAGCCACGTGGCCCCTTGGTCTGGCCCACAGCCCCTTGGTCTGTCCCGGCTCACTCCACTGTTGGCAGGGCTTCCATCATTGTCTGAAGACATGGGGACAGAGGTGTCCTGATTTATGTGCCCAGGGGATCTAGTCAGCCAGTACTTTACAAAGAATAGCTTCTCCTATAAATTATACAGTTGGAGAGTGGCTGCTTTTGGCTGTCTATCCTGTGTAACAGAGACTGGAGGAGTTCCCTGATGTGCTTTTCCTTTAGTGGAAGAGATTTCCTACCCAAAATCCCTGTTGGGGTTACAACATTCCAGGTGCTGAGATCTCTTGCCCAGCTCCTGATGTTTTATTCCCCTCAACCTGTGCCTGATGTCTGGGCTGCACTTGTCTGGCTCCCGCTCCCAGCTGCTGGTTTTTTTTTTTTTCCACCTTTGTTGTTAGACTGAAGAGCCCTCTATTATCAATTTTTTTTTGTTCTCTGTGTAGGTATTTAAAGACTTTGATCAAGTCACCTCATCACCTTCCCTTTGTTAATCTGCAGAGACTGAACTCCTTGAGACTTTTGCAATGAGGCAGGAATTGTGCCTCTGCGTCCCTTGGCTGCTTTGAAATTCCCAGCCAGAGAGTCGAAGGTTGGGCACCTGAAAACGAGAGGGTACCTGCAGAACTCGCCCCATCACAGCTCTGTGCTTCTCCCCTGCTTTTGCAGTAGGCTTTGACATTGTGCGAGCGACTGTCGGGAAGTTTCTGTTTGTATTTTTCCTTTTTTCTCCTGTGATGGATAATAACTCCTTCTCAGAAGCAGATTTTCCAGGGAAATGCTGTTTCTTCTCCGAGTCCTTCCCCCTGTCTGTGCTCTCTGCCCTGAGCTGGTATCCCCGTGGTGGGAACTGCAGGGTCTGTGTCCAGGGGAGCTGGGGAGCAACTGCTTCTCCCTGTCCTTCCCAGTGCTGCTGTGCTCCCCACAGCCCACTCTGCTCCTGCCCTTTCCCTTAGTGCTGGCAGGAACCCACAATGCCTGTGTTCAGAGAGGTGGGAAGAGCAGCACCTGGGAGCTGTTTTCCTGGAGAGCTGAAAAATCACGTTGTCTTTGCCTCTGGATGCTTTTGTGGATCAGCCTGGGAGGACTGGCTTTAATCTGGACCCAGCAGACCCCTCTGCACAGCGCATTCCGGGGGTTGAACGAGCTGGCTCCAGGGAAGTCTCCTGGGAACCCACTAAAGCCGATCATCAAAGGTGTTTAGTCTTTGCAGGAAGCAGGATTGCAGAGAGACTAAATGATTCCGAGAGGATGTTTCACCTCAAAGAGGTCTGTTTCCCAGCCTGGCTCTGCATTTCAAACCCCTTACTGTGCTGTGGGCCTGGCTTGGTCTCAGAAGGACCAAAGTGCAGTGCTTTTGATGGTTTCCAGGCCTGGGCTTGCGTGGTCTGTGGCTCTGAGCTCCCCAGCAGCAGTGGCGCAGTGGGGTGGTGGCTGTGCCAGCCTTCACCATTGCTCAGCCCCTCGCCCCCCAAGCCCCCTTTGCTGTGTGAGGTACTGTGAGGATGCACGTCCTCGAGGTGCTGGTTGGTGCTCTGCTCACCCTCCCTCACACCCACAGTGCCTTCCTCTCTTGTCCTCCTCTCCCCAGCTGCCCTGGTGTAATGAGTTGTCAGGATGGCGAGGATGGACGGGGCGCACCAGGTCCTGATGAGATGATACAGCAACGATTCCATTTCATCTCGAATTTGACATTAAACTTTAATAGTCTCAAGGACAAGAAGCCAAGAGATATCAGATGTAATGAGATAAAGCAAAGTTTCTCTGACAGCAAATTTGATCACAAATGGGCTCTGAGATTGCTTCTTTGATATAAATGAAACATAATTCATCTTCCAGTGCCTTGAATGGGCTTTGAGGCCATGTATAATAACAGTGTCGCCATTGCCTGGCTCTGACAAGTGCCAGCGTGGCAGCAGCAGGAAGGGCCCTGAGACCCTGCTCGTGCTCCTTTGTGGCTCTGGATGGGACATAGAAGTGGCAGGAGCTGGCAGAGGGAGCAACAGGCAGGGACAAGCAGCACCACTCTGCTCCACAGCATGGTGGGCAGAGATGCTTCCAGAATTCCTCTGACAAATGGGGAACTCCCTGTGTGTGTTTGGGCAGTGTTCCTTCATCCCAAAGGCTCTTGCAGTCCTGTTCTGGGGTGTTTGGGCAACACGGGGAGCTGCTGGATCTCTGGCACCAGCCCTGCCAGCCCAGGGAGCCAGCTGTGGTTTTCCAGGGGAAAGGGAAATGCAGGGAGACGACAAGGGACGGGAGGGATGCTGGGCACAGGGAACAATGCCAGCATGAGTTTTCTTTCCCATCATGGTTGCTTGCGCTGGAGCAGGATCTCACCAAGGCACAGTCTCTGTTGAAGGGTTTGCTCCTCACACAACAGTGTGGCTCTCCCAGCACAGAGGGAAGACCCCCTGTTTGGGGTGCTGCCCACCACCATCTGCTCAGAGTTTGCACCCTCTGTCACAGGGACATCAGTATTTGGGCACAGATAAATGCAGACTGTGTTTCTCTTCAGTGGCAGCACTGAGTACTGAATTCTGTGCTCTCAGGGGTTGTGTAAGTTTACTCCTGTCCATGAGAACACAACAGGTTCTCATACATGTATTGCATGGAGGGGTTCCCAGCCACCTTTCCATCCAGAGGCTCTGGACTCACCTGGCCAAGCAGTAAGGCAGGGTGCAACTGCTTGTACGGAAGACTCAAGTCCAGGGCTGTTAGGGAGGCAAAGAAAAGGCTGACAGGAATGAAGCACATGGTTCTAAACAACACAGAGATGCAATAAGTTCACTTAGAGGTTCATTGAGCAACTGTGAGCAACAAAGAAATTCACTCAAACCCATCAGATTGTGGTGAAGGGCCAGGTGTGTCAGTAAATGGCTTGTGAAAAAGAGCTGACCAAGCTTAGGTTGTGAGGATTAATTTGTCTGAAGGGACTGAAAAGAGGCCAAAGATTCCCAAACACTATCCATTCCTCATTTGGGATGCGCAACGGGGAGGCAGGCGTGCACCTCACATCTGCTCTGCAGATCACAAGTGTTTGTCCTGATGCCACTGATCTGTAGGAAGCTGGGGTTGGAAAACCCAGTAGTGAAAGTCTGAAATCCCCAAAGCTCTATGAAATCCCCAAAACTCTGCACTAAGTGTGTCTGGGTGAGGTCATACTCCAGCAGGAGCACCATGCTCACACAGCTTCCTGCAGCGCCAGAGGAGACTTAGGGACCAGCAGAGCCACTGCTGTCATCCTAATGGATTCATTTTGCACCATTTTCTGCTCTTGTTATTATCTTTGTCATTGGGATTAATTTAGCTCTGTGTTTGCTCTTCCCTTTGCTTGTTCCAGGTGTCTGGGAGAGGACATGACAGCAGCCTAATGGCCAGTGTGTTGGGTGAGACACAGTACTGCTCTCTAGCAGTGAGACCTTTCCCAGTGCCACTGGGCATGGCCTTGGCAGTGGTCCTTGTCCCCACACCTGTGAATGTGGGGTGCAGGACAGGATGAGGAGTTGCAGTTGTGGATGTGTTAAGGAGAAATGAACAGGTGCTTTTTGCATGATAAAGAAGCCTGAAAATCGAGGATGGCAGCTGCTTCATTTCCTGTTGTGTTTTGTTTTGTTGGGGGTTTTTTTGGTGTTTTTTTTTAATTTTTATTGTCATTAAATTGCTTCCAGTGACCTGTAATGTTTTTATACAGTGGCAATTACAGCTCTTGGAGGATTAGACTGTGTGCACAAACACACACACAGAGCCCATTGGCTTCATCTAAAGGGCAGAGCCAAGGCTCCCTGGTGCAAAGACAGCCACATTCCCATGGAATAGTCCATCTTCTGGCTGCCATTACCTGGACCTGTCCCCAGCGGAGCTGGGGTGATAGGAATTCTCTCCTCACTGTTCCCCTCCTGGGCCTAGAGAACAGCACTGGTGTGTTTTGGCGATGCTGTGCAGCCAGACATTTCTCATTCCCTCGTTCCCCCGTGTGCTGAATCGAGCTGGAGCGCAGGGGTTGAGTGCTGGCGGCTGATGGGGTCCTTCCTGCCTCAAACTCCTGGTGAATATGAAAAGTCGAATTGATTCCCTCTAATAAATGAAGCAGTTGGATGTCTCATTTGTAACTTGACATCCACGCCGGTGCTTCAGCTGCTGCTTCTCACCCCTGGCTGGGAGATGCACTTATTAAGATGGTTTTCTGCAAAGCTATTGCCGTTTGCCAGCAGCCAATCTATCCACAATCGGCTCTGGGTCGGGAAGGAGCTGCTGGCGGGGGCAGAGCAAGCTGGGGGTGGGAGAGGGCTCTGGGGAGCTGAGGATGGCTGCTTTCTGCCCACCGATCAGCATCTTGTTCATTGTCCATCACCATGCTTCCAACCTCGGCAGTGATTCCTGCTGCTGTTCGTGATGTCTGTGTGCGTTGGTTCTTGGTGAGGGGTGTCTGGTTCTGGATCGGGGGGG